>PYUH01000055.1:4338073-4460346 GCA_016808085.1 Suaeda aralocaspica | reverse complement strand
GTTTTCAAATTTATACAAAATCATAATAATTTAAGCATTAAATGCTATTTGATAACTTTAAAACTTTGAAAGTAATTTTTTCTCACTATACCAGGTTTAGTTCCAAACGGATCATATGATCATTTTTTTTTTATTAACTCAACAACTATACAGTTTTTTTTGTGGAAAATTTTTTTTTTTTTTTTTTTTGTGTGATCATGTTGCATGCCATGGATACAAATTACAATGTTAAAGCCATAAATGGAAGGAAGTAAATTTCATCGTTATATGCTAAGCTCAACATTTTAACTTGTTATCTTCTATATTTGGTTTCATTTTTTCTAAACTACCTTTTGTTGAAATATCCATGTAGATGGGCTATTAGAAGCAACCTTGTCTACCATTCGATTACCAAGGCCATTAAAGATTGCAACCTTGCTTATGGCTTTGTCAGTTCCTCTTGTAGTTTCTGCTGGTTCAATCATCAGATTAATTGGTGTACTCATTGGGACATTTGTACGCTTCGATAGGTAAAAGTTGTATTAAACTAGTTTTTAGTCATTTTTCTTCAATTAAAAAGAAATTTGAACTTGACATCAAAGAAGCAAGAAGATAGGAGGACAATGGATAAGAAATGTCCTTATTTAAATTAAGCAGCTAAAGAAAAGGAGTTTATGAATTTTTGTAGAGCTCAAAGAAGCAAAGTTCATTCCCTTGGAAAATTGGGATGAAATTGAAATAAATGATGAATATGATGAACTCACAAAAAGAGCTCAATTTAAGATAAGATACGCCAATCGATCTAAGGAAACCAAAGAGTTCCAAACTAAACAAATTACTAACAAAGTAACAAGTAAGCATTAGTTCTTTGTTCTATAATTGTGGAAATCTTGAAAAATGGGGGAAGATACATTTAATGAGCCCAAGTGAGGTATATATTTATTCAGCATTTACAATATTGATAATTGTGTTGATTCATTGTTCCACAGAAATCCTGGTGGTGTTCCTGAATGGCTGGGAAATGTAATTGTGTCTGTAGTGGTAGCAGCTGTTGTATGCTTGACATTGGTGTATCTACTTTCATACATCCATCTTTCAGGTATTTGTTTTCTCTTCATCTCTTGCATCTTATTAAAGGTCCCAACTACTGTTTAAACATAAGCAGCCCCAACTATAAACCTTTTTTTTATTTTTTATTTTATTATTATTTTTTTTATAAAGATTATTGGTTTTTCCATCTTATCTTTTGCTTGACATTGGCCTAAGAGTTGTGTTCTTGTGATTTTGGGTAGAGACCTATCTAGCTATATACCTAATTTTCTATAAAGATTTGTTGGCCTCAAAAGGTCCATACTTTGGACATGCTTATTGATTAATGTGCCATGAATGTTTTATTTTCTCATGGTGGATAGCTCTATGTATTTCAATGCTTCTGATGAAGAACATTCACATGACCCGACTAAAACACCAACCTAACTCAACTACAATAAGCGAGTTTGAAGGTTTTCTTTGGACTTATTGGTATTGAAGTAAACAAGACTTGGATTTAAACAAGTGAAATAAAAATAAAAATAAACATTAAAATGAAGATTCACCACCGTCAAAGCTAACACACTTACGAATTCATAAAAATAGGGCTTTAGATGTAAAAATGTTAATGAGCCAAGCTGAGCCGAGTAGTAACTTGTTCGGGCTAAGCTTGGTAAATATTACTACAACTTGAGCATAACCGAGCTTTCTAAGCTCTTGTTCAAGCCTGGCTTGTTTAAATTTTCATTGTTTGAGCTCGGCTCGTTTAAGCTCGTTTATATTTCAAATTCAAGCTCAAGTCAAGCTTATGAGTGAGTCTTACACATATTTTTTAATCATCTCATTGCTAATTGTTAGGGAAGTGAACTATTCAAGGGAAAAGATTGATTAGCTAAATAATTTTCTAGTAAAATAAACTAGCTTATTTTGTGATACTATGTATGAAATATATGAAAATATGGTAAAGGTCATTACGAAATTTGAATTTGAACGAGCTTTAAAAGAGCTATAAACGGGTTATGAACGTGCTTGTAAGTGAACTTGAAAGAGTTATTCAAAAGCCCTAATGAGCCGAATAATAAGTTGTTTGAGTAAAGCTTGTTTATTAATTGAGCTTAAAATTTTTGTTTAGACTCGTTTATATATATACAAATGAGCTTTGACCGAGCTTGCTCACGAGTTTATCGGTTCGTTGACATCCCTGATTGCCATTACCTGTTTAAGGGTAGGGGTTAGATCGTTGGAAAGTGAATCCATTCTTCACTAGAAATCTAATTTGTGGTGTTTTCAACTTAGATAGTCAAATCAAACTCTAAAAGAATGCTTATTCAATAATTTGATCCAAGTCAATAGTAGATGGGATAGTGGGCTGTGGCTAACGATTAGGGTATGGAGCTAAGCATTACCCAACTATTAACACACACATCATCGAGATATTTCAATACCATCCCAAAAACACCAACTTTTAAGTGCCAAATTCATGAAAAAAGGAAGGATTTTATTGGGTTTAACCCAACCTTAGTTAACTAAACTACTCACTAACACTAAACTTGATTAAGGAGTGATTAAAAACTTAAAATAAAAGCTAAGCAAGATATTAGAAAATAAAAATAACATAATCAAGAAGATTAAAGGCTCAAAAATTAAGTAAAGTAAACATAGAGCTTTGCTAACAATAAGGTTGGGGATCACCATGATTGAAAGTGATGATGGATTGCTTAATAACAAGTATGAACAAAGTCCAAAACCCGAGAGAGAAAGAGCCTAATGCTATCTAATCCTAATGAGTATTGTTTTGTGCTTCTAATTAAAAGATCTAGGGTCATAAATCGATCATTTTAATGTCCCCCGAAGAAAATGAAAAGGGAAAATTGAAAATATATAAGATTACAATGGGAGTTGGCCAAGCTCAATGACGTGAAGTGGGTCACTCAACGGGATCTAGCTCAGTATAGCCAAGGAGGCACTTGATCAAGACAAAGGCTCCATAGCGAGTGGATATCCAAGATCGCTTAAAGGAGGACCCAACTGGCCTAGGTGCAAAGCGCACGCCCCTTCTGTGCCTAGGCTTGCCTCTTTTTTTAAAACTAGGCCACTCAAGCTGCCTTCTTGCACCTTCTTTCTTTCCTTAGATTCTATCCTTGTTCCTTTTGTTGTCTTTAAAGTTCAAAACTTCTTCTAGGTTTCCCAAAACATGCTAAAGCTCCTATTTATTCTACAAAAAGCATGTGAAGTGTAAGAATCAAGATCAAAGAATCAAAGTTGCAAGTATTATCAAGGAAAGTGTTGGAAATCTCTTACTTAAACAAAATACGAAAAGAAAGAAAGTGTAACACCCCAATAATTCTCAACATTCTTAAAAACACTTTCTTGAAAACATAGAGAATTACTAAGGCATAGTCATCACGTGTAGAAATGTTACAAGTTTGCAGCAGAAAAACTAAAGTCAAACTCAACTCCAATAGAAATAAGTCAAAGGCTACATAAAACTAATAACGTTTTCAATACAACTAGTCTTAATGTTCAGAACCTAAGCTCGAAACAAAGAGTTCTTCAAAGTTACACTCATCAGTCAAACCGTTGGTATACCTTCTACAAACTTGATAGATTGTTGATCAATCAAAAAATGGGTTATCACAGGTTCATAGGGTAAAGAGCTATAACCTTTTACAGGATTAGCAAAAGCAGCAAACTATAAGAGCAACTGAACTAACATGAACCAAACATCACAATTATAAACAAAACCAAGTACTAAGCCAATTGAACAACTTACAGATTTGTTAGCATTCAAAATATTATTGTGGACTAATTGATGCGGGATAGTATAAACTTTGAACAAGTTGTCTAACTTGAACGTGAAGAATGGGAGCTACCCAAGTCACAAAAAGGAATGAGATAAAACCTGCAATGGAACATATGGATCCTGTCGTTTCACTTAAAGTCAAGAGATTTGTAATCACCCCAACCATGATCTAGTCAATATTTTAGACATGCACTGCCCAACCCTTATCTAGTTAGCATTGGCCTTAGTAATTCTCTATGTTTTCTAGAAAATGTTTTAAAAAGGTTGAGAATTATTGGGGTTTTACAGAAAATAGGTGAAATGGTGAAACTGAAAGGGAAATAAAGATAGAAACTTACCTCTAGAGTGAGATAACTAATGCTAAACCAAGGAAAATGCTCTCAATTGAAAGTTAAAACTAGCAACCTAAACATTTAGCAATAAAACTTGAATGTGGGTTTATTTATTTATTTATTTATTATTATTAATATATTTTGTTGTTTGTTAGTTTTGACAAACAATGAATATTAAACTAGAGACAAGTATAGTAGAGACAAGTGTAGAGAGAGTGAGAGACAAGTAGAGAACACGCGATTTTAGCGAGGAAACCTTTCCTAGGCCCAATAGGAAGGAAAAAACCTCGACCACTAGGGATTTTGACTCAATTCTCTTTTTACTAACTAGGGCCAACGACTCTGTTACAATCCTAGTTAGTATGGACTTCTCTAAGTACCACTCAGTACTTTGTTTCCCCTGAACTTGTTCCCCCTGAACAAGTTCTTCTCTATTCTCTTTCTCTTTCTCTCTTGGTGGCTTGACCAGCTTTCTCTATTCTCTAAGTACCACTCAGTACTTCTCTATTCCCTAAGTACAACTCAGTACTTCTCTATTCCCTAAGTACAACTCAGTACTTCTCTATTCTCTAAGTACAACTCAGTACTTCTCTATTCTCTAAGTACAACTCAGTACTTCTCTATTCTCTAAGTACAACTCAGTACTTCTCTATTCTCTAAGTACAACTCAATACTAGATCCCTTGAACTTGCTCCCCTGAACGAGTTCTTCTCTTTCTCTTTACAAGTGATTCACTCAAATCACTCTCCTTTCCGTGAACTCAAGATTACAGACTCATAAAGTGAACACAATACTAGTACAACTGACTCTTGTACCTAGTCTTGTATGCTTCCAATGAAGTGCGTAAGTTTTGGTTGAATTTCTTCTCTTCTGATCTTCAGTATTTATAGTGAAATAACAAGTAGGGTTTCTCTGATTTTCTTCCTTGTTTTCACGCTTCATATCTCACCAATATCTTGGTGAATATTCTTCATAAAGTGAATTTAGATCAATTCTCCATCTAAATTCACATTCTTCTTTTCTTCATAGATTTGTTACCATAATCTTGTGTATATCTTTTCCAAATATCTTCAAAGATCTTTTATGGTATCTTCTTATAATATACTTTCCATATCTTCTCAGAATATACTTTGAAGTCTTGCTGTCATATATTCTCTGAATATACTCAAGTGTATAAATCTTCTGAATTACGTATGAATTATTTCGATACGTCCTTGAGACAACTGAACTTGAGACAAGTTCTTCTGTTGGTACAACGGCTACTAACATATGTTTAGCTTGACATCAAACAAGTAACCCATTAGTAGTATGTGTTTGTCATCATCAAAACCCCTAGGGTCAACATTGTTGCATTGAAGTAGTCTAAACTTTGTGGTTCTTTTCATCCTTTTGTGTATATGTCTATGGTTAAAGGGTATCTCAGTAATTGAATGGAATTTTGCCCTTTTATGTACTTTAAATTTTTAATATCTTCAAACCCTTATAAAGTATATTCTAGTTTAATATAATGTAGATCGTGGTTAAGGATGTGAAAATCCTTCTTGTTTATTAGGCTTTCAAAATGCCTACAGGGGAAGGGCTGAGGGGGAAACGCTTCCATGCCCATGCCCCATGGTAGAACTGTATGGCTCTGAGACCTTCCATATAGGTCATGCTATCAGCAGATATCTTTCATCATCTATCCCTGTATCTTAAATATAACTGCGAGATTGTCGATTATGTTCAGACTCTTTTTTTATTTTTATGTTTTATTCCAATTGTGAATTTTGGATTTGGATTCTGCAACATGTCCAGGAGCTAAAAGATCTATCATTTTGGTGAGTTGCATCCTCTTTGGCCTCTCTGTGGCTGCAATATGGTGTGGTCTCATTCCTAGCTATACTGAAGAGACTTCTAGAGCTGTGAATGTAAGTTACTGGCTTCATTATTTTCAGCAGAAAAGCTTTTTTTTCGTTTTCGTATATACAAAACCTCATCATGCTGTTAAATAATAGAAAAAATTCTGCATCATGTGATTACTTAGCAGGATCTTAAAGCATGTGCAATTTCTTTATCTTAACCAGTTAGCCTTTATTTTTCTTGTATCAATGTAATCCCGATTCCAAGAGACGAAATATGGTGTCGGTTTGTCTAGTAACAGAATTAGCCTCCAGAAGTTAGTGTGTTGTCTTGTGCACCTACTCCTTAGCGATGTATTGTATAGTGTAAAAAGTAGCTAGAGTCTTTCAGTCACACTGAATTCAATTTGATTTGTCTGATATACGCATATACAGGACAAAAAGATTATTATTTCTCTTTATGCTTTAATAAAATAGAGTTGGCTCAAACTATAACATTTTGTGTCAAAGATATTTGGTTTTCTCAGGCCTTGTTTAATTCGCCTTAAAAAATAAATATTCGGCAATAATCCGAGTTTTTTTAAGGTTGTCCTTGTATTTATTTCTTGTTTTTGTTTTCCTTTTTTTTCTTAAGTGGTGTAATTATAATCAAACATTTGAAAGTTGAATATGGAAGGACAGCCTAATTTCTACTGAAACTAAAATCCACATAATCTAAGGTATTCCCATGTGTATTGATTTCTTTATTATTTTTTTTTTTTTTGTAAGTGGTGTAATTATAACGACATCAGAAAGATGAATATTTTATAACAAAGGGAAATTTTAGGTCTAAACACTAATTTCATCCAAAGAATATTTTCTTTCAAATAATTTTATTTTCAAGTGTAAAATTTAAAGTTCTAATTTCTAAACTCATCTAAAAAAAACTAGGAAAACTATTTTTTTTTTAATTTGAAGAATTCTATTATTAGCTGAATGGAATTGCCAAATGCTACATAAAATAGTATGGCTTCACTTTACTGTGAATATGCAAATTTTAATATGGGTATGCAAATTTATTTGTGCTGTAAACTAGTGTTTGTATGTATAGCTGTATATATCTATGTACTGCATTAGTATGTATTACTCTTTCCTTTTTTTTTGTAGCTCTTGTGTGAGTGGTTTGCCTTGCTTGCGGTCTGTGCATGAGCTGTCACAAGTTCTTGTCTCTCTCATCTGGGGATACAATAAGTGTAATTATTATCTAGGAACAAAGGGAGTACTTTTCTTTGTCTTACTGTTTCCCTGGCTTTATAAGTAAAACTCTGACAGAGAAAGCAGTATTCGACTAGCCTCAGACTTGATTGTTTGTATAATGATCGGTCCAACACAGGTTGTTGTATATTACAATAATTGCTCATACCTTTTTCATGATTTTTATTGTGAATTTGACGACTTCTCAATTCCTCATCTGTTATTAGCACTCTCCCCTTATCTAGGCCAAGCAGCCAGTATTTCTTTAATGCTGAATCTGTATAGATGACCTTTTCTTGTGCTTTGCAGGTTGTTCATGTTGTGGATACGATGGGAAGTAATGGCAAGGCGAATGACTTTACCTCCTATGTCTCACTTTTTTCCACCACTCCAGGGAACTTGAATAAAGAGGTTGAACAAATCGAAGAGGGTTTTGAATGTGGTAGAAAGAAGGTTCTTGATTTTGTCACTTTCTCTGTAAAATATGGCTGCCTAACCTATGACGAAGCTGAAAGTGGATGGAGTGACTTAGACATTCCTTTAATTGAAGTTAAGAGTGAAAAGACGACTGATGTAAGAGTTACAAAGGTTGTAATTGACACAAAGGCGTCCACGAGATGGTCTATGGCAATCAATATAGACAAGATAGCAGATTTCCAGTTCGGAGGTAGGAATAGCCTATTGAATTATTTTTGCACAACATTCTTTTAGCAATCACCATTTTAAATGTACATGATTTTTTTTTATTTTGTTGTTTAGAAACAAACCATATACAACCAACCCGTGACTGAAATCTTCGATTAACATGAAGTCATGAACTATGTCTCTATCAAAATGAGATGTCTGACCATGCCTCTTATGAGATGACCTTTTAGGATTTTTGTCAATCTTTCATTGTATTTTGTTCAAATAATACTACAAATGTCATAAAATGAATATCCAAGATTTGTACTTTTGTGCTAAGAGAAGGATGGTATCAAATTGTGAAAGAATTGTCATGAATGAATTTGAGTATCTTTTTTGATGAGAGGTGATAAATACAGTATTATAAAAAGGTCAACTAGAGTTCAAGCTCCACACAATCTGTATTGTATAAGGTGAACTATATGTATTCTTTGTTTCCGGAATGACCTCACCACTATTATTCATGTAGATAAGTTTCTTCCTACCATAGCTAGCTCAAATTCCTCAACAACAAAGCTGTGAATCCTCCAATCATTTAATCAATTTATCCTTTTGTATTTTTTGGATGCTGTGACTTAGATTTTATGGTCTGATTTCTTTCTGGGTGTTTGCAGCCTCAGGTGATCCGGAGGAGCTAGTTTCTATGAGCAGCAAGAGTAGTGTGGATGGCTGGCATGTCATTCAATTTTCTGGAGGAAAGAATGCTCCAACAAAATTTGATTTAACACTGCAATGGAATAAAAATCCTATGAATGCTTCTGAGAAAGTGGATGACGACATAAAGAGATATCTTATAAAACTAAGAACTGATGTAAATAGATTGACTCCAAAGGTAGAGAGGGTGTTGATGAAGCTTCCCTCATGGTGTTCCCTTTTTGGGAAATCAACTTCTCCGCATACACTAGCATTCTTGACCGGCCTTGCCATTGATTTCTGAATCAGGTGATTTGACGATTTGTTAATTAAACTGCCCCTTATGCTTTGCTCCACAAGGTATTTGGACAGTTTCTAGGCGCAGTTATGAAGTTAGTTTTGTAGTTCTTTTGGTACTATTATTTATTTGGGAAAAAAAAAGAAAGAGAAAGAGAAGCATACTGAATTAGGAGATGGGGTAAAATAGAAGGGAAAGATAAATAAATATGAAAAATGGAGCAAAGAATAAGGGATAAAGTAATTTGTACCCTTTTTTTTTTGCCTTGCCTTGCCTTGTAATTTTTGTTTCATATAGATATATTATTTTAGAATTTCCGTAACATTATACGAGTGAATTTATTTTATCTATACGTAAACGTAAGGCTTGTATCTATTCCATGACTTTTTTTAACTAGTTCTCATTAAGTGATTCCTAGTCTTTAAGGCTCAGTTTTTCTTATTGAATTTTTTTTTTTTTTTACTTTGGTTTAGTTCAAGTGAGTTCATCTCAGCTACATTTTATTACTACGTATCAACATTTTACTATCACTCAGCTTCATTCATTCAGTTGTGCTGATTGATAAAATGCAAAAACAAATACCATACATTGTTATTTTGTTGGAAAGTGCAAAAAGAGAGCGAAATGGAACATTAGCATTGCTCCCAATCTCCCATTCGATGCTAGCAATAATGTGTCATAATAGGAGGGATCCTCCTTGCATTGCAGGTCTTGCAACCTAGGTTGCATTGCAATGTAGACGGAGCTTACAATACATTGAAAAATCCCATCATAATCCACACTACAATGTGTACATATTCAAATTTCATTGCATTTTGCCTTTGTGGATTTGTGATTGGCTGATGCCAGAGTTTGTGCAATTAGTCATACAATATATTAAAAAGCGTTTCAAAAAATTCTAATGCGCTTTGTGAAACTTGCCTCAAGCAATTGTTTGAAAATTTTAGTTTCAATAAAAATATTGGGAGCATTAGGAGCGACGAAGCATCACGTAGGTTTTTATTTATTAGAAATCAATTATGTTTGAGATAATTGAATTGTTTTTTATTTAATTAATTCTTTCAAACCATCATATTAAAGATAAGAAAATTAAATGGAATATAAGCAAATTTGGCCAATGATATGAAAGACAATAAATTGATAAAAATAATTCTACCAAATACGATAAATGGATCAAGAAACTAAATATTAAGAGATAAAAAATTATACAAATTAGATATTAATAATCTTCACAATGGGACAAGTGTAAGAAGATTTCATATAACTATATTTTGTCTCATATATACGTTGCAATAAGCATACAAATGAGACTGATGAATAGTGTCAAATAGTAAAATAATACACGCATTAAAAAAAATGTATGATTATCTGTTAAAATTTTTGATGGGATAAAAAAAGAAAAATTATATATTATTTGTTTAAAACAAAATATTGTACTAGCTTGTTTATCACACAGGTTTCTACAATAATTGATTATTATACAACAAAATCAAACACGTGACCTTTTATAATAAAATGTGATAACTCAACCACTAAACCATAAACCATGTTATTATATTCGCATAATGATTTCAAGTAAAATATGACAAAATTATATAATTAAAATGATTTACACAAGCATTTTTATCCCTAGTAACATATCTATTATGGTCATAATATGATATATTTTAACATATTATCTTATTTCATTTTCCTCAAACATTTAATGTTTTTTGATAGAGATAGAATATTCATCAAAATATTATATCCATATTTATGATATTATATTTAGAAATAATATCTTATGTAAAGTAGGATATATTTATAATATCGTTAGGAAAATATTTAGGAAACTATATTCTTTGTCATTGTAACCCTATAAAAATGATCAATGGAAATCACCCTAATTAAGAGAGTATACACAATCTAACATGGTATCAAGAGCAGGTTAGATCTTGGGTTCTTCTAAAAATATTTTTTTTCTTTTTCCCTACCGGTGGGTAGGTGTTCAACCCACCGGCAGGATTCACAAACAAATTCTCTACCGGTCTACCACTACTCTTCCGCAAATTAATACTGTCTTGCTCTTCTAATTCCCCTTCCTGCTTCTGATAGTAAATCAAATTAAAGACACCTGCTACCTTACTCCATGCATGGTGATCAATTCACTTATTCCTTTATTTGCTTATACGTGCCTAATGCATAGCTAGTCTTTACTCCCTTCTTTTCCATCTTCATGGCTAAGTAGTATGTGTTTGAGTCATTGAGACTTTGAGAGTGTTACTCTAATTCATTAGAACCAATTATTCCTTTCTCCTCTTAAGTTCGTCCGTAAATTAATCTCATGCAATCTACAATCAATGTTCTAGCCTCTGCATACTAAGTGAGCTATTTTTTTTTTTTTGGTTGTGTTGGACAAGATGAACTTTCATCCTTTTGCTTGCAATTTCATCCTTTTGCTTGTATATTTTCACACATTCAATGTGGTCAAGCAAACCTCCCCTTTTCTTCCACCTAGCTAGTTCCTTTGCACAACAATCTTGTGTACCACAGTATAAACCAAAGGTAGCCTCATGGGCTCGTAGATGCATNTATATATATATATATATATATATATATATATATTTTCTAGATGCTATGATTTGATCCCCTTTTCTCCTATGGATCCACAACTTGGCCAATATCTACCACTACACGCAGCCCTTCTCCTCTTCCTCCTTTGGCACAACAGCGCTCTATTCTCCTCTACGTAGATTTTGGCACTTGCTCTTCATCATCATCAACACACTATTGTTGCTACTATATTTGATCGTGGGTTACCTATATTATCCTACACAGTTCGATGCCTCTTTCAGACGTAGATTTGATCAAGTCAAAGCGTCCACTTTTCTCCCGCTTCGACTGCGGGGGTGTGATAGAGATAGAATATTCATCAAAATATTCTATCCATATATTTATGATATTATATTTAGAAATAATATCTTATGTAAAGTAGGATATATTTATAATATTGTTAGGATAATATTTAGAAAACTATATTCTTTGTCATTGTAACCCTATAAATATGATCAATGGAAATCACCCTAATTAAGGGAGTTTACACAATCTAACATTTTTTTACACGAACTATTAATCATGACCATCATTTATACCACCTACTAAGTTTATATTAAACCAATAATTAAGAAAGGTGTAGCAAATTTAATTGTAAAGCCAAAACATATATGGTACTTCAATTCATCGTCGGAGCAAATTTACTAGTTGGAATAAAAAATCTAGCAACTGAAAACAATAATGTTTTCTTTTGTTGTTATTTTTAGTTTCATTTTGGATGAAGGTTAAACATAAGAGTTATTATATGAGACACAGACAGTTAGGGATGAACCTAATTTAAGAAAAATTTAGACTTTTCCAATCAATTAAAAAATAAAGCAACGAAAGGACTTTAATTCACAAACTTAGATTTGTTTGACTCAAATCAACTATAAATTTTAACATAGGCATACTTATTTTCAATTAAGATGGTTTGATAAAAGATAATAAATTTAAGACAATATAATAATCGTAATTCAAATCATGTCTCCCAAGATAATATAAATGAATATATTTGACTTGAATCCAAGAGGCACAATTTCAATAAAATTACTTTGAATGACAAGCAAATGATTTTATTTGATTTTTCGTATGTTTCCTTAAAACTCTTTTGCAATTGGAATTGACCAAAAATTTATAGACTTTCGCTCTAGAAAAAATGTACAATTGGACTAACCTCCACAAAAAAAATATATATGTAGTAAATGGGTTTGCTAATTTTCTTTTCTAAATCTAAAATCCATAAAATACTTAAAATAAATCTTAGTGCATAAAATAAGTAATACCATCATTATTTCAAAAAATGTTCAAGTTTCGTCTAATATTCAACATGAAATATCGAATAAACTTCCAACAAATTCAATAAATCGTGATCAGCCTTGAACTACACCATTGCCCTTTTCTTCATGTCCAACTTTAGGGTGTGGTGAAGAATAGAAATTAGGTTTTGATGCTTTGCAAATCAACTATGTCACAGTAAAAACACTTTTGGATCTAAACAAACTCTTCGCTCTCTTTTATTTTCATAGTATTTGAAGTTTACGTCTCAAAATCGGGCCAATTGCAACACAATACAATTTTTTGTGAGGGTGGGGTAGGGGAATGGAGTAAACAATATAAAGAAAACCAGTGGTACCTATTGCTTTGGTCATGAGCATTTTCATAGGTGATACATTCCTTAACACTATCATTACCTAAACAACAAGCATTAAAACAAGAACATGAAAACTTAATGTACACTATGATGACAACTACATACATAAGGAGCAAATTTCTTCGATCCTTAGACGATTGTATAAAATTGTTGAAGGGAGAGGGGTGGGATGAGTGTTTAGGCTTGTTGTGTCCTTAAAAATGATTACAGGATTATAGGATTCTATTACAAAGATCACACATTAATGCTACAGACAATGCTTTTGTTGATTGACCCGGCGCTGCGTAATGGCGTCCACGCTGGCAGGTGAAGGAGACGGCGTTGCCTTAGGAGAACTTGGCTTTTAAAGGTCACTTGGCAAGCAGAGGTTCCACGCCTTGTATACCTGCACAAAGGAATAAATCCTTGGTGGATTTATCCCCCTCCGATGCTTAAGTAAGTAAACGTATGAAGAATGTAGAGAGAGGGAGAGAGTGATTTAGAGAGAGAGATTGAGCACAATAAATGCTTGTAATAAATGTGTCCCCTATGTTCAAGTTTTTCATGGGTATTTATACTAGTGAGAATTCACTGTTTAGTCCTTTGTACAGTAGAGTACTATTCTCTTCTTCCTTTTAGTAGGGAGGGAGAGGAGGATAACCCGGCGTGTTATGGGGGTTCCTCTCTCCCACTTGGCTTTCTGCCTTATAATGTGTGTTAATAGGAAGACATGTGTCTTTCATTTGTTGTCCCATATATTGACACATGGATTAAGGTTAAGCTTTAATCTGAACCGTTGGATGAGTATATAACATTTGCCCCTCATCAAACCGTTGAATTTGAATAGATGGTTACCAGCTAATTAATGAAACGGTTTGATGATTATATATAATTAATGAATAGCTCGATTGATTACAAAACAGTTTTCGAGGAAAAGAAAAGGGAACGTACTTGTGTACTCTCTCCTAGGGCTGGTCGGAATTGCCCCTGCCTTTTCAGCTTCAAAGGGGAAAAGTCCTCTCTGCCCCTCTTTAACTGCCTATAAATACTTTCTTCTATTAATCCCCCCCTTATTCTTTCTCATTCTTACTAATCTTTCAATTCTTCCCTCTGAAAATAGTGGGTTTCCTCAAGCTTTTTTGGTGAATTGTAGTGTGAGTTTTTGCCATTTTTTTCGTGTGAAAGTAACTTACGTTTAATTAGTTACCATCTTACGGTAATCAGTTCGTCGATTCCTTCGAGCATTTATTCAGGTATTAATCCCTTCTTACTTTGTGTATTTATTCTTCCTTTCTTTTCAATTATGGCTTCTGCTTCCTCCTCTGATGGGGTATATCTTCATCCCCTAAACAAAAGAAGAATTTTGCGCGATGAAGAGAACCCTACTTCACCGGGGTTCACAGGGGTGAGAGCCATGTATCTCGCCTCCTCTTCTCCTGATAGCTCGCCACCTCTAACATTGCAGAATCTCACACCATTTATCTCTTGTGTGCAGAATTCTATGGTTAGAACAAAACTTTGTGCAAGAAGAATTCGCACAATGGTGGTTTCCTCTACTTCTTCTGAAAAGGCGCCTTCCCCAAGGCGAGATCCTTCAGAGGACACTAAGGCTCTATTCGCATATATTGACACATGGATTAAGGTTAAGCTTTAAACTGAACCGTTGGATGAGTATATAACAAGGCTAAAATCTGCTCTAGCTAGCAAACCTTACCTGGTTCTGGCTATACCTAAATAATTCTCATTTTTGTTAGCTTTGATGCAGGAGTGAAATAATGCAAGGACGGGAGTAGGGGAGACACCAGATGTGGTGACGCGGAAAACCCCCCTAAATCAGGGTAAAAAACCGCAGGTGGCTTTGAGTCCACCAGTCCACTAGTTAAGAAAGTAGTTTACAATTACAATTTATAATGCTAGCTAGGTAGCTATTATCTATTGCTGCTAAGTATGTAGCTTGGAAATATAAATAGAATTTATATTGGATTTTTAGCTATTATCTACGCTAAAACTCTTTTTTGTTTTTTTTTTTTTTGAAATCAAATATTGGGCTTATATAAAAATCCAATAATATAAATGGGCTTTTAAAAAAATATTTTGTAATTTAAGGAAAATAGTAAAATTAAATCCAATAACATCAATTGTCCAATAATCTAGAGAAGTGGGTTTTATTGTTCATCATGAGTCTTACCATGGGACCGGGGACTAAATTAGGTGTCTACAGTTAGCCCCCACTTTGATTGAGTCTGAGTAAGACGAAAATCAAAGTATACTCGAATTGCTTTTCAAGACTTCCATATTCGGAACCGAGAGCTCCTTATTAACCAATGGGTGTATCAAGATTTTAGAAAGCAATGGCTTCCAGAACTTATAAAACTTTTTTGTTTTTGAAAATTGGAATAGTTATTTTCTAATTAATTGACTTTCTTACTTTGAAGTCGACATATAGAAAATAAGTTTTAATAAATTCGTTTATTTATTAAAACGTTTTAAATTCAATATTATAAGCAAAAGTAATAAATTAGTCTATTTATTACTAATCTAGTAAATCCGCTTATTTAATAAAATATCTGAACACAAAAGGGTAATAGATTCGCTTATTTATTACTATTTTAGTAAATTCGTTTATTTACTAAGAATATTTGAATAAAGGTAATAAATTTGCTTATTTATTAGTATTTTAGTAAATTCACTTATTTACCAAAGAAGTGTTTCAAGAAAAGGTAATAAATTCTCTTATTTATTACTATTTTAGTAAATTCACTTATTTACTAATAATATTTGAAGAAAAGGTAATAAATTCACTTATTTATTACTATTTTAAGTAAATTCGCTTATTTACTAAGAATATTTGAAGAATTGGTAATAAATTCGCTCATTTATTACTTTTTTGAGTAAATTCCCATATATACCGAAATTATTGAAAAAAAATGTAATAAATTCGCTCATTTATTAATATTTTGAGTAAATTCGCTTATTTACCGAAATTATTGAAAAAGTGTAATAAATTCGCTCATTTAATACTTTTTTGAGTAAATTCGCTTATTTACCGAAATTATTGAAAAATGTAATAAATACGCTCATTTATTACTATTTTGAGTAAATTCGCTTATTTACCGAAGTTATTGAGAAAAGGTAATAAATTCGTCATTTATTACTATTTAGAGTAAATTCGCTTATTTACCAGAATTGTTGACAAAAGCTAAAGATGTTGTGATAAAATCACAAACCTTAACTAAATGTATTTTTCCTTATGAGTATTTTGGATAAAGGAGTGAGAAAAGGGATTAACATCAAAAACAAACTTAAAGCACTTGAAAATACAGCAAAGCACAGTTAAGAACGCTAGCCTTGTAGCGTCACAAAGCCGACCACGCTGATGCATCAGCGCGATAGTAGAAATGGCGCTAAGACCTTCAGTGCGGTTGCTGCTATCACGCTCCCTAGTGAGCGTTTCTTTATTTGTTGTGTTTGAAATGTTGCTCAAATTATAAACGTTGATGTTCAATTGATAATACATGGTAGTGTTGTGTATGGACATTGGCGTGGTTTCATTGTTGGGCTTGAGTGATGGCGCTGCAGAATTAATTGCGCTACATCTTGTAGCGTGGTAGAGTTAGTCGCGCTATTGAGGCAGCGTGTTCGGGTTTGTGACACTGAGGTGTTAGCGTAGTACATTGTCTTGCGCTACTCTGCTCTTTCCTTTAAGTGCTTCTTCTTTTGTAATGTAAGTGCTTCTATCTCAAACATTCTTTAATTAAGATAATTTTGAGAAATATGTGATGAATTTGTGCTTACATGTTGATTTAGAGAATTATTTGTTATGACTTATTCAAATGTAGTCATACAAATGTTCAAGCACATGAAATAAATTTGTTTTATAACANAAATAAGTTTGTTTTATAACGATTATTGAAGAATGCTCCAAGCATTGTAAGAGTAGTATGCTTTTATTTTATTAAACAAAAGTGCTTTGGCAAATGATTTTCTAAATGATGTTATAGAATGAAGTATAATGCTCCATGAACTATTGAGAAATGCTCTTGATTAGTATGACTCGTTAGCTTTTAAATGTCATGATTAATACATTTTGACATTTTTAAGAGTGGTAGGCTCCTAATTTAATAATCAAAAGTGATAATGCTCTTGATTAGTTTATTATAAGAGTAATGGGCTCTTAATTAATAATCAAAAAAGTGAAAATGCTCTTGGTTAATTTATTTTAATTATAAGAGTATGAGCTCTTAATTTATAACCAAAAATGGAAATACTCTTAATATTTATGAAGCGTCGTACTCCAAGAATAAGAAATCAATTATCCCATTATTTAGTATGATAAAAGTAAAAATGCTCTTAATTTTACCTCAAATGACATAGCGCAAGAAAATTAGTAGTGCTGCTGCCGTAGCGTGACAAACTTTGTTGCGCTACGCTATGGAGCGCTGCAAAATTTGTTGCGCTTGTTAAGTAGCGCTGAAAATGTTATGGCGCTCCTCATTTAGCGCTACAAAGTTTGTGATGCTACGCTTTTTTAAATTTTCTGGTTCTTTTTTTTTCTTTGTAAAAGTTTTTCAAGTTTAACTTCATTAATTGTTCTTATATTATTGATTAGACCTTGGGCCTTTTATCNATTGTTCTTGTATTATTGATTAGACCTTGGGCCTTTTATTTTTGACATATAACTAATGAGCTATATTTTGAGACCGAGGGTACGAGTAGGGGAAAAAATGGCAATATTTTGTGGAGGGTTATCCGACTTACTCCCAAAAAATAATCGCCAAAATGTAGTTTCAAGTGAGACAACTTCCATGTTTCTTTTATAAGGGGTAACAAGCAAATGTCATAAGCTTAATGAGATTTTGAAGCAAGCGGCTTCTTAACTAATTTTGAAAAGAATNTTTTGAAAAGAACGTAGCCCCCAGGGTGTATAAGGTGGTGTAAGTATGGAGACTTGTAGCAACAAGAAAGGTCACAAATATGTATGCAAAGCTAGCTAGAAGAGTATGTACAAGCTAGTTATACTGTAAGTATGCTCAAATTAGCTACAAATAAGCACGAGGAAAACAACCAAAAATATGCACAAATGATCACGGAGGTGCCATAGCATGAGTTAGTAGGAAGCAAGGGAAGGGGGTATCTCAACTATCCCTAAATCAATTTTTTGGTTTTCTTTTTGTACGAGGAGAATGAGGAAGAAAGAATAATAGAAGTTAAGGATCCAAAATTGATTACAGTTGTTGTATAATGTGCTTGACAACGCTTATGTTTCGAAGGGGAGTGATTTTAGCTTGCTCATTTGATCTTAGATTATGAGCCATCATCTTATACTTTCGTGATTGTCTTGTTTGAGAAGTTTGTTTCAAATTCAACTATTGGCTACTAGTAATGTGAATCTCTTTAGAGAGATAAGAGATCAATATCATAAATGCTTGCTCAAGTTTTGAAGTGTTGAAGATGATAATGCTTGAAGTGGACGAGTTGCCAAGTTTATGAAGACCAAAACTAGAAGAGATATGAAATATTTTGGTGATGAGAGGATGATATGGAGTCAAAGTGATGCCTCATACTGCCATGGATAGGTATCAGATAGCTATGAAAATTCATTCTTTAAGAGAAAATGAAGAAGTTGGATGATTTTGCGGAATAAAAAGGAACGAGTAAAGGAAGTATGTGAGTGTTTGAGTTAAAAGATGACACTACAAGAGTTGATGATGATGAGCATGAGAAAGGAAAGAAGCTTGATGAAGAAGAGTATGTGTGAAAAAAAGGAAAGAAGGATGATATGTGTAGAAGAAAATGACTTGCTTTATATTACATTAGGGCAATTTCTTTTAAGGACAGTTGTGTGTCCTAAATAAAAACAGTATTTAAGACCTTAGGTGGGTCTTGCGTTAAAAGGACCTTTTTTTTCATGGGCCCTTAAAATTTTACTCATGTTACATGTGCTTAAGATGTATGACTATTAAGACCGCACCTTATGAAAGGTTACATACGTATCCAATTCGAGTTGGAATCAGGTCTTACGTAGCTCTTGCTTCTGAGTTATTGATGTGTTAAAGGCAAAGACACAAGTTTTTTATATTTTTGTTACACCTCAAGGAGGGTTTTTTCAGGGTTGTATCGTGGCTAAGCTTAGGGTGTAAGAAAGAAATGGAAAAGAAGGCTCAAATACCCATAATTAACCCAAACTATGCTACAAACTTGTTCTTAGACTTGGGCAACTCTATTACTTAAAACTTTACTTGTTGACAACTTTTCATGCATTTCCATTTGCTTAGATTGAAAATCAGAGCTGCTTTAACATTATTTTCTTTATGGAGTTACATTTTAATTTATGTCCTCGTAGCATTCCCATCCCCACGCTAAGTTTGATGTAGGTTGAAAGAAACAAGCTATGTGTTTAGGCACTAACGGACTACCAAGAAAGTGGATCATAATCTAGGTTATTCAAGATAAGGGAGACATTTTTAGGGTTTCAAAGGTGCCTCTTATGTTGGTGTATTGCATCTTTAAATAAACACTAAGTGGATTTGGAGTGAGTCCCCAATTTTTGAGACTTAAATTGATCCTCAATTGAACTTTTAGGCTCGTGATGACTGGACCTATGGTTAATAAAGTAAAGTTTGTTGCCCAAAAGAGAATATATTTGAACCATTTTGCTATAATAAGTTAACTAAGGAATTGACACATTTAATTTAAAGGATGTAAAATATAGAGTAAGTTGTTCAAGGTGTGGATGCGTCAAATAAAGGATGCATTTGATATGAACAACGTAGTCTATATTATACCAATTATGCTTTAACTTGTTCTTCATTGCCATGTTGATTAACTCAACTTGATTGAGTTCATTCACTTGTAATTGTTTAATCAAGACATGATGAGTAAAGAGAGAATGTACAATTTGAAGATGAAATGAATTTCATTTTATTGATAGTTGAGAATAATACATAAACGATACTTGGCAGCATAAGTCTCAAACTCTACCACAAAAAGAAGAAGAAAAGAAAAGAGAGAACTTAAACTAGGGAAGTGAATGGAGTTCTAGTTTTGGTCCAAATCATGTTTCTCGTATGTATGCGTCTACATCGTCTCGAATAATGTTCTTTAGATTTTCTTGAGCTTGCATTTGAAGAATTTTATATAATAACCATAATTGATTGAAATTTCATTATATTTCAATCCAAACTATAAACCTTGGGCCTATTGATCAATAGATTCTAAATCAAACATTTAGGAGTAGGTTGAACCATGGGCTCATAATTTAAACACATAGAATGATGTGTTTGATGCAAAGGTGGGATGGAATGTTTAGAAAAAAGTAGTAGCTGATATAGCACATATTATCACTTTCTAAAGCAAACAAATTTTCTTTTGTTTACATTAGGCATTTTTTCATCATTTTGTATGCCAATAATATGTAGCAACCCTTGCAATTTCATATTCTAACGATTGCACTTAAAAAAATGTGTCCATTTAGTATGTGTTAACAGATAAAATGTTGAAAAAAAAACCAAAGTGGGTTTTTTTATTGAACCATAACGGGCTCTAAAATAACTTAAAACCCTTTTAGTTGGGGTTAATTATGATTTAATTGTGTATAAGTAACTTCAAATAAATACTGCATATTCATCAAAATTATTCAAATACAGGACTTTTTTGCGCAAAAAAAGTTCTAGCGCTAGCTTTGTAGCGTGACAAAAGAAGTAGCGCTAGCATGGTAGCATTATTAAACTTGTGACGCTAACAGTGTAACTCAATTAGAAGAGTTGCGCTGTTTGTGTAGCGTTGTAGAGTTAGTTACGCTGCAAGTTTCTATTGATTTTTGCTAAGTTATCATTAAATTTGTATTTAATGGGTTTGGATTCATGTCCATGTTGCCCATATATACGTATTTAGGCCTAAATTGTCCTATTATTAGAATGAACTTTTGAAAGATTGGTGATGATGTTATTTGTATGTAAGTCATTAAAAACATTGATCAAAATCGTGCATTTTCAAGCAATTAGTAAACTTCATATCATCGTTATTGGATCCTTACAAAGAGATGATGAGGGAAGACAAAAGATGGAAGAAAAATAGGAGAAAAAAGAAACAAGACTCAACACTTAGAGTTATAACAATCAAGGTTAATTGATGGGAAGCTCATAGGAAAAATAAAAATTAATAAAAAAATATATAAATATCATGATTAATCTTGATGGATTTTTTTTTTGAGTTTTTTTTTTTAAAAAAAATTTTAATTCTAAGTGTTTGATTTTTTTGAAAATAATACAAGGAAAAGTGAGATAGTTAGATTTATAAGAAACTTGGAATTAAACTAAAATAATTCTAAATGAAAGGAATTAATTAGTAAACTTCCAAAAGATTCGAATTATGTTAAAAATCTCAAAAAGTTAAAGTATTTTTGAAATCGTTAATATTATTTGAATTTTCTAATAAATGTTAAGTGTATAAGTTAGTTTCTATTTAATCAAAGATTCTATTAATCAAATCCTAAGAAGATCAAGAATTTGATTAATAATATCTTTTGCAATATTTTATTAACTAAATCAAATATATTGGTGTATAAAAAATCTTCCAAGTAATCAAATGATATCAAAGAATATAATTTAAAAATATGGAAAATATTTAATGTAATCATTTTATTTAGTTAGCTAATAAAATATTGTGATTGAAAAGATTTGAAAATCTCAGAAAATCTAAATATGCACAAAATATTAAAAAGCAAAACAAGCAACTATACAAAACAAAAGTAAGCAATAATTACAGAATAATGCAGTCAAATTACGGTCAGTCATGGTCAGTCAAAAAGGTCCTGCATCTAAGGAGTGTGCTCCAACACTTTGTGGTATAATAAACCGTTAGATATGAAGCTTCTCCCATCTAACTACCATGGGCTGCTTAGAAATTGATGCAGTTGAGATAAGGTTCTATCTTGCTCAGTTGCTTAGAGACCATGGGCCCCACCAAGTCAATAGTTCCTCCCCAAAAGGTAGAAGTATCACGGTAATCCTAAGGCATGTTTCAAACACATGGAGGCCAAGTGTATGTTACATGTATGAAATATGACTAAAAAAATGCAAATGTTCTAAATATAACAAGTGTATAATTTGAGAGAAAATTTTCAAGTCTCACCCTCTTTTAGTCCCCAGCAGAGTCGCCACTGTAGGGCCCCGGATTTTAGAGTCCCAAATTTTTTGGTCACCTTTCCCAAACCGTCCATAGGTCGAGTTAGACCTAAATAATTGGCTTAAGGAAAGGTGAAATCAATTTTTTCAGAAGTATTTTGCAACAAAACAGGAGCGCGAGAATTTCAGTCGTGCTGGCAACGTAGCGTGACAAAGTTTGTCACGCTGACTGTGCAGCGCAACAAAGTTTGTCACGCTGTACCTGTAGCGCAGCAAACTTTGTGACGCTGCGATGTTAGCGTGACAAAGTTTGTCGCGCTATGCTATTCTTTTTTCGAGTGAGATAATATCAACGAATACGGACGATGCTAGTAAGGAGTCGCCAATGAGTTTTAGGAATCAAACTCATAAACCGTGTATTGAGCTTCATTACGAATGGGACACGAATACGGGACGATAATCTAAATTGAACGAATAACCCTTTCGATCCCATGGGAATGACTCCAAGTTATGATCTTACGAACCAAAGGTCGGATTCGGGGGTGAAGGTACTAATATGGCGGAGTGCGTCATATTAGCCGGTATTCGGCCATTACTAGTTTTGTCTCAATTATACACAAGTTATATAAAGAACCACAAAATAATAATTTACAACCTAACACAAAATTACTATTATTATGGTGAAATCATATAAAACTAATTAATTTAGTCAAATCGTTGTTAAGATTAATTCAAGGTTCCTAGCATGATACAATTTGTTCAAAAATTATCTTAGTTTAATGTGATAAATTAATTCAAATTAAGTCCTTTAACAAAAACATTGTGAAAAATAGAAATGAATATACAAATATATAAATACAACAATCAATACATAAAGTTTAATTTAAGACTCTTAGAAAACTTACACTTCTCGCTTGATAATTGTTTCTTCGAGTATTAATTTGGACAAAGTCTTGAATTTAATTCGTAATAGTAAGAAATTAACCCACTTTATTAGAAATGAAATAAAAAAATAATTTGATGGAGAAAAGTTTAAGTGTAAAGAGAAGAGGAGAAAAAGAGAGAGAAAGTAGGTTGAGGAGAATAAGAGAATGTCAGTTTTGGAAGTGTAATAATGGGTTGAAAAAATCAAGAGAGTCAAGAGAGTCATTTTAAAGGAGTAGAAAGGGTATTTATAAGGAAAATGTGTAGCGCGACAGGTTTTATCACGTTTACCATGTAGCATTACAAGTTTAGTCACGCTGACCAGCCAGCGTGACACAAGCTGTCACGCTGCGCAGCTAGCGTTGGCTTGCTTGTCACGCTGCTGCGTCAGCGCGACTTGCTGAGTTGCGCTGCGCTAAAACTCTTTTTTTTTCTTAAATTAAATATTGAGCTTATATAAAAATCCACTAATATAAATGGGCTTTGAACAAAAATATTTTGTAATTTAAGGAAAATAGTAAAATTAAGTCCAATAACATCGATTGTCCAATAATCTAGAGAAGTGGGTTTTATTGTTCATCATGAGTCTTACCATGGGACCGGGGACTAAATTAGGTGTCTACAGGTGGGAATTAATTTTAGCCATAACAATTTGCCCCTAACTTGTAAGCTGGGAGCTCCAGCTACCGGGTTGCAAGTTACCGTTGAAGCACGACACAATTTTCAAGAAACAAATGGTTAAAATTAGGAACAATAATTAACCTCTTAAATCTAAGTAAAAGGAAAAGATATGAAAAGATTTGGCAGTTAGAGTATTAAATGAGAAAATAAACGTTATCTTTTCGTCTCTTCCTATAAATACGTCTTCTTCCTCACCTATGCCCTCTTCATCTTTGCAAACTTATTCTCAGAGAAAGGAAGTTTAAAAATTTGATTTAGTTTCTTCGTGATTTCACGAATTTCGAAGCAATTAGCTTATCAGGTATTGAGGTCTTCATCCTTCTTCCCCTGTTTTATAACTTTGCTCCCTTCCTTTAAGCGTCGTAGGTATTTAATTAGGAGTTGTCAAGAATTGTTGCTATGGGTAGGGCTAAGGATGATGTAGTTAGTGTAATAACCGAAGAGTGTCTATGACAGGTGGCGACGATGGGTCTATTCCCTGAGTCTGCTAACTTAGTGGTCCCTTCTCCTAGTCAGCGTTCTGAGACTGTCCCCCTGACCATGTCTGCTTTTTTTAATACCCTTTCACTATTGGGTTCACTTTCTCTTTTGCTGGGCTAGCTAGGGCTGTTCCAGAACATCTAGGTTGAAGTCCGGGGCAGTTATAGCCATCTTTTTGGAGGATCTGTAAGGTGGTTGAGGAGAAAAGTAATGAATGAGGGCTAGACTTTAGTTTAGATGATTTACTGGCTATATATTCCATTAGGAAAGTAGGTCCTCGGTATGCTACCCTGAAGGTTAGGTTACCTGAGAATAAGCTGGTGGACGATGAGGGCGCGCCAGACAAAGGATAGAAATCTAGGTACTTCTTTGTGGAGAAATCTTCCCTTGGAAAGGAGGGAAGGTGGCTTGTTAATGGGTGGAATTCTACAGGTATACGTGTTGTTTCCTCCTATTTTTGGTTTGTTTACCACTCTATTAATTTGGTTCTTACTCTCTTTTGCAGTTCACTCTCCACCCCCTCTGGTCTCTAAAAGCAGTGCGACTAGGGAGTTCCTAAGCCATCCTATTGAAGAGAGAACCTTCGACGCTTTCAAAAAATCTACTACCGCCACTCCAGCTATGTCTTTCGGTATGGACTCCTTCCTATGAGTTAACAGTTACCTATCTAGATATGTCTAATACTTACCTAGCTATAACTTCTACAGTTCTACGGGTTTGAAGAAGATGTCTTTCGAGGAGGTAAGAAGGAGGGCTTCGAAGAGGAAAGCTGGAAGTAGCAGTACGATCAGCTCTGCCAATACGGGCTCGAGGCCTGTTGAGGCTGCTGTCGTCATGCCTCCTGCCTCAAAATTCCCTAAGTCATATGATCCTGTACCCGTGGATGACGTGGAGCTGTCCTTTCCTCCTACCTTCCTAGCTAAGGAGGGTATAGAGGAAGGGATATGGCCTCACGCTGAGAAGCTGCTTTTTCCAGCTGCCAGCCACTGTCTCAACAACCTTCCTCCTGATGTGGTGCTAGGCCAAGTAGCTAGCCAATCTCTTCAAGTCAGTTTCTCTCTTGGTACATTTTTTTGTATATTTGTTCTATTTACTCATTCTTTCTAACTTGTTGCACATAGGCCCTCCAAGGAGCCCTGGTGGCCAAGAACTTTGTGAAGGGATTCCCTGCTAAGCATGGCCAGCTTTTGGTTAAGGTGAATAACCTGTCAACTGAAAACGAACTCCTCAAGAAGCAACAGGCCGAGAAAGTGGATAGGGCAGTTACGGAGTTGAAATCCAAGCTAGAAGAGGATTTCAAATTTATCTTGGAGGAGAGAGAAAAGGAGTTGGAGAGCAAGAATGAGAAGCTGGAGCAGAAGCTGGAGGCTCTAAGAGAAGAAAACAGGGATGTAGCTGCTTCCTCCATCATGAGGGGGAGAGCCATGAATCCCTACAAAGTCTATCACAAGGGGGTTATGGCTAAAGAATGCCAGGCGGTGGTAGATGAGTATCTAGAGCATTTTGGTAGCTTAGCTGATCTCGTTCGTGCTTCCTCTGATCCTATCGATGCTGCCTCGCTTGGTGATGCTGCTAGCTTAGCTGGTAAGGGAGAAGCAGCTACTATAGGGGAGACTCCCGCTCCTGTAGCCGTTCTTCCTCCTGTTGAGAGCCAAGCAGAGGGAGAGCTAGAAGTAGCTAGTGAAGATGTTTGAAATTATTTTTCTTTTGTGCCTCGAACAATACTTTTACTACTATTGCGTTTGTTAGACAATGGCCTTGAGGCCTTATTTCATTGTTATTGCTTTGATCAACTCTTTACTTCTTTTGAATGCACTTTATGATTTCTGTTTATGTTGTTTGCTTATTGTGCTTATAACGATATGTGCATGTTTATGATTGCTAGCTAGCTGTTAGTTAGATTGTATGCATACCTTTTGTTGGGCAAGTGGTTAGGTTATTATTTCGTAGGCCAGCCATGGGATGCTTTGTCATTGTGGCTTGATTGCTGGGGCAGCTTCCAACTAGTATCCACTTGCCCTTTGATAGCGTTATAGCTTTGAACGGTGTCTGGGCCTTAGTTGCTACTCAGTTTGGAGTTTCTGGACTCCTCGGTTGCCTATCTGGGCCCCCCTTTGTTATATCTGCAAAATGATTAAAGTTAAGCATGACCGTTGGTGTTTCCACCAACGGCCCTCCAATGCCTAAGCTAGTATTTCATAATGTCAAACTAGAAAAATAATATGTTAGCTAAGAGTTATGTTGGCTTGGCTTACTTATTAGCTGGATTATGTCTGAAAATGGTACATCTTTAGGTTGGACGCGTTCCAGCTCCTAGGTACTTCCTTTCCTTGTGTTGTAGCTAGCCTGTAGGCGCCGTTGCCTATAACTTTGGTGACTTGGTAAGGGCCTTCTCACTAGGCAACTAGCTTTCAAGCATTCTCTTCCTTTGTGTTGGCAAAGACTTTCCTTAACACCCAGTCTCCTAGATGGAATACTTTGGCTTTAACGTTTTTGTTGAAGCTTCTAGCTACTATGTTCAGTTGGGCAGCCATTCTACTAAACGCATTGTCTCTTAACTCCTCTAGGGTGTCCAGGTCGTTAGCTAGCTCTATCTTGTGTGCCTCCTGTGTCATCAATCCATACCTGACTGTTGGTGTAGCTATCTCTGCGGGCAGTACAGCTTCACATTCATATACTAGAGAGAAAGGTGTTTGTCCTGTTGCTGCTCTAGGTGTGGTTCTGTTAGCCCATAGTATTCTAATTAAGTAGTTCTTCTGCCCATCTTCCTTTCTTAGCTTCTAGCCTCCTTTTAATCCCATTGATTATTGATTTATTGCTTGATTCAGCTTACCCATTGGCTTGTGGGTACCTAGGAGTGGACGTTGTTAAGGTGATGTTCCATTCGCTGCAGAAATCTCTTGTTTTGTCACTTATGAATTGTGAGCCGTTGTCACATACGATCTCAGAGGGGACTCCAAACCTGCATATTATATTAGTCCAAATAAAAGAGACTACTTCTTTGTCTTTGACCTACTGGTAGGAATTTGCCTCGATCCATTTCGAGAAGTAATCAGTTAGTGCTAACATAAGTACTTCTGACCTGGAGCTGGTGACAGTTTTCCCACGGTATCCATTCCCCATTTGATGAAAGGCCATGGTTTTAGTGTTGGGTGTAAGACTTCAGAGGGCTTGCGAGACATGCCAACATGCCTTTGGCAGCTATCGCACCTAGCTACGTACCTGTCTGCGTCTTATCTAACAGTCGGCCAGTAGTATCCGTAGCTGAGGATTCTGTTTGCTAACGATCTTCCAGCTATGTGCGACCCACATTGGCCGTTATGGAACTCTTTTAGCTGCTTCTGCCATTCTTCTTTTTCTAAGCATCTCTAGAGTATTCTTCTAGCTGACATTTTAAATAGCACTCCTTGGATGAGCTGGTACCTGGATGCCTTGAACCTAATCTTTTTGGCTTCTAGCTTATCACCCGGCAAAATGTTATGTTGCAGGTAGTCGTAGAGAGGTTTGGTCCATGATTGGTCGTTGGCAGCCATTTCTTGGTTGGCTGTGGTGAGTACTAATTGATTTGTAGGCTTGGCTATATCAGGGCCAACTAGATGGATTATGGGTATGGATGTTAAGTTGCTCTTCCTAAGGGATGAACCTAGGTTAGCTAGGGCGTCAACTTGGGTGTTCTGACGTCTTAGTATCTGAGTGATTTTGAAGGTGGTAAAATAGGTTAATGCTTGTTTGGCTAGCTCTAGGTAGCTGGTCATTTTGGAATCTTTAGTTGTGAACTCCCCTATGACTTGGCTTACTATAAGCATGCTGTCGATGTATACCTCCAAACCTGTTACCCCTAGGTCTTTAGCCATCGTCATACCTGCGATTAATGCCTCGTATTCTGCTTCGTTGTTGGTCGCTTTGAAGTCACAAGCGATAGACCATACTATCTTGTCCCCTTGTGGCGACTTTAGTATTATACCTAGACCGGCGCCTCTGAAGTTGGAGGAGCCATCTACAAACATTTTCCATGCCTGGTTGTCTTGTACTTGACTGACCTCCTTCATCTCCAGTTGTGCAGCTTGTTCTAGGTCAGGACTAAAGTCAGCCACAAAGTCAGCTAGCGCTTGTGGTTTGATCGCAATTCTTAGGTGATATCATATATCGTAGCTGCTCAATGTTATTGCCTAGATTACCATTTTGCCAGATAGTTCTGGCCTTTTTAACACAACCTATATAAGATAGTTAGTCATGACTAGTATAGGATAAGGCTCGAAATAGTGTCTAAGTTTTCTAGATGCCTTAACTAGTGCTAAAACAAGTTTTTCTAATAAAGAGTATCTAGTTTCGGCATCTAGGAGTGACTTGCTTACGTAATAGATGGGAAGTTGTTGATTGTCAGCTTCCCTTGCTAGGACTGCGCTTACAGCTTTACCGCTTATGGTTAGGTAGAGTTGTAAGCACTCTCCAGCTTGAGCTTTGGACAGTAGAGGTGGCGACATTAAGTACCGCTTCAATTCTTTTAAAGCGTTTTCATGGTCATCGGTCCATTTAAAACCTTCATTTTTCCTTAAAACATTATAAAACAAGTGACATTTGTCAGATGACCTAGAAATGAAGCGGTTTAATGCTGCAACCCTGCCGTTCAGCTTCTGAACTTCTTTGAGGTTTTTAGGTGATTATATATTTATTATAGCTCTAACCTGATCAGGGCATGCTTCTATGCCTCTCTGGGTTACTATGTACCCTAGGAACTTACCTGCAGCTACTCCAAACGAACATATTGAGGGGTTAAGTTTCATGCTATATTTCCGCAATACCTCGAAAGTCTGCCGTAGGTACTCTACATGATCGTCTTCTTTCTTCGAATTTTACTAGCATGTCGTCTATGTACACCTCCATCGTATCTCCTAGCTGGTCTTTAAACATTTTATTGACCAGTCTTTGGTAGGTAGCTCCAGCTTTCTTCAACCCAAAGGGAATGATTTTGTAGCAATATATTTCCTTATCCGTCATAAAGGTCGTCTTCTCTTAATTATCTGGTGCATTAGTATTTGGTTGTATCCAGAGTAAGCATCCAAGAAGGTTAGCATCTCATGTCCTGCCGTTGCGTCCACCATAGTGTCTATATGTGGCAAGGGGAAGGGGTCTTTTGGGCATGCCTTGTTTAAGTCTGTGAAGTCTATGCAAACCCTCCACTTACCATTCTTTCTGTTGACCACCACCACGTTAGCTAGCCAATCTGGATACTTTACTTCCCTTATTTTCCCAGCATCCAAGAGTTTTTGCACTTCTTCATTGATTACTTGGTTTCTTCCTGGTGCGAGTTTCCTCCTTTTCTGCTTTACTGGCTTCATAGCTGGGTCCACGTTCAGCTTGTGTGTTATGACCTCTGGGTCTATACCTACCATATCTTCGTGGGACCATGCGAAATAAGCTGCGTTCTCCCTTAAGAAGGCTAGGATTCTTATCTTCTGGTCTCTGGTCAAGCTGGCTCCTAGCTGGACTAGCTTCTCTGGCTTGGATGGATCTAGCGCCACTTCATCTAGCTGCAGTTCGCCGGGTCCTATTGGCGCTGCTGTAATTGCTAGATGCTTGCCGGCTTTGGTTTCAATGTCCTTTTGTAGCAATCCCTTGCTATCTTTTTGTCTCCTACAATTGTCAAGACCCCCCATGGTGAAGGGAACTTTAGTGCTTGGTGGAAGGTGGACGGCACAGCTCTCATCTTGTGGATCCAAGGCGTCCCTAGGATGACGTTGTACGCGGAAGGACAATCGACTACGTTGAACCTGCTTGTCATGTTCACGCCTTCTGCCAGGTTGTCAGGTTGATTTCTCCTTCTGTGTGCTTCGTTTCTCCACTGAACCCCACCAATACTTTAAGTGCCTTGGTGATGTCAGCGTCTTTCAGTCCCATTTCTCTTAGCGCGCTCTTAAAGATTATGTTTGCTGAGCTGCCGTTGTCCACCATCACTCTCTTGATGAGGCAATTATTGATTTGTAGGGAGATTACCAAGCCGTCGTGGTGATCTTCTTCTTCTACTTCGCATCCATCGAAGGATATGGTCATGCTCTTCAACTTCTTGTCTTCCTTTGATTTTAAGCTGCCCGGATTGCTGGGGGTTCCTGTTCCATCTCTAGCAAAACACTTTGCAACAGTGTAGGTTAGTCCGCAAATTTCAGATCCACCAGATATTAAGTTAATTATCTTCGACGTAGTAGGTGGCGGGGGTGGTCCTGGCTTCTTGGTTTCTTCTTGCGGTCCACTCTTCTTACCTAGCAGGTGATTCAGGTACCCTGTCTTGAGCAGGTAGGCTACCTTCTTTCTAAGCTGGTAGCATTCCTCCGCGTTATGCCCATGATCATTGTGGTAGCTGCACCATTTCGTCTTGTCCTTCAAGCTATCCGGCTTGTCAGTTCTCTTTGGCCAACGTACAGCTTCTCCTAGCTTGTGCAACGCGTTTATTACGCCTCCAGTGTCCACGTTGAAACAGTATAACTCGATGCTAGGACAGCTGCTAGCTCTGTAGCCGTAACATGTTACCTGCGAGGAAGAAAAAGGATAGATGTTATTAATGGATTCACGTTTAGGATACGACTGATGCCTCCAACTGCTGTGTCGTTGGCTAGCTATCCTGCAGTCATCATAAGCTGGTCTTCGGGAAGCTTCGTCCTCTTCCATTCTAACTTCAGTTAGGGCTCTAGTTTGCACTTCGTCAAAAGTGGAGCACGGGTACCTAGTCAGCTCCTCTTACAACCTGGACCTGTATGGTAGCCCTCGTCTGAAGGCTTCGATGGCCGTAGAGGAATCTAGGTTGGGTATGGCTATCATCTCCTTGTTGAATCTGTCTAGGTAAGACCTAACAGCTTCATTGGGTCTCTGCACTATTCTGTAAAGATCACTAGATTGCTTCTTCATGGCACGACTGCTCGCGAACTACTGGTAAAACCTGTTAGCCAAGCTGGAGAAATTTTCTACGGTTCCTGGTTTCAGATTCATCAGCCATTGTAGCGCGGGACCCGTGAGGGTTGCTCCAAACGATTTGCACAAGGTGGCTTCCACGGCTTCATCAGGAATAGGTAGTGGCATCATCTTCTGCTTGTATTGGGAGACATGGTCTACTTGATCTGTTGTCCCGTCATACAGCTTGGCGAACATCGGGACGTTCAACTTCTTGGGTACTTTCACCCTAGCCACTTCCTCAACGAAAGGTGACAAAGCTTAGATGCGATTGGCCTCAGTAGCTACGGGGATTGGGGCTCCCGTACAACTTCCAGTTTTGCTGCCTCTAGAGCGCCATCTCCTTAGCAGGTTTCATCTTTGGCTGGTCGTCCTGGTCATCTCCAGGTTCCTCTTCTTCTTCCTCGTCCGACGAGTTGTACTCATTGTCGCTTTGATCCAGATTCGCCATGTTGGAGATCTCGCTGGTGCATCTCTTCCTGGATTTGTTTCTCTTCACGGATTCTAGCTCCTTCTTGAGTTGTCTATAATTGATTGTGACTCCACGGCTGCATTCTTGCTATCTTCTTTGATCTTTTCTAGCTCGGCTCGGGTCCTTTCCAACGCCTGCCTCATCTCTTCCATAACTTTCTGAGATGCTTCGGATGCCATAGGGTGGAATATTTTTGTTATCTCGAGGTGACGGAGTGTGTTTGAATGAGTGGATTATCTAGCTACAGCCCCACGGTGAGCGCAAAATTGTTTAGGCTAAAATCTGCTCTAGCTAGCAAACCTTAGCTAGTTCTGGCTATAGCTAAGTAATGCTCGTTTTTGTTACCTTTGATGTAGGAGTGAAATAATGCAAGGACAGGAGAGGGGGAGACACAAGATGTGGTGACGCGGAAAACCCCCCTAAATCAGGGTAAAAACCCACAGGCGGCTTTGAGTCCATCAGTGCACTAGTTAAGAAAGTAGTTTACAATTACAATGTATGATGCTGGCTAGGTAGCTATTATCTATTGTTGCTAAGTATCTAGCTTGGAAATTTAAATAGAATTTAAATTGTATGTACAATAGAATAAATAATAAAGAAAAGTATTAATTCTCTTGATGATAGTTGAGTGTGTTTTGCTTTTTTCCTCCTCCTATTTATAGATAAACTGCCCTTCTTAGCCGTTTTTCCTCTTTTGAGTTGGTTACTGCCTTTGGAATGTATCTGGCTTAAATTATGGACTAGATTCAGGCTGGTTTGAAAATACCATCCCTATTTCTTTGGCACGATCTTCTTCGTATCTTTGAATCAACTTCCACGTTCTTCTCCTTTTAGAACCTCCTGGGAATATTCTCCTTTTGACTCCTTGAATTGCAGACTCACTATATGACTAATTCAAATCTATAGCTGGTAGCTGCGTACCTGCATAGCTAGAAATCAAGCTAGATCATAGGTGGGAATTTTAGCCATAACAATGAGCAAACTTTCTCTTCCTACCAACTACAAATCTGCAAGTCTGCAACCATAACAATCATTAATAAGGGGGGTGTAAGTATATGACAAGCATCTTCCATTTCCTTTTGTTATTCACTTATAACTGAGTATTTGAGGGGAACAACAATTCTTTACTTCAATCCACCTCATAAGTTTGGCAAAAATAAAATTATAAAAAAAATAAAAAAATAAAAAAATAGGGTTCCATGCTGATGTTAGAAGAACAACCATCATCTTCCATAGGAGGAAGTAATGCTGGTGTTGAGAAGTGTTAGTGGTGGTGTCAATGATGTTAAGAATTGGTGATGGTGTTAATACTTAGGAGAGTGTTTCTCTTTTTTTTTTTTTGTCAAAAGAACAACATACAATGACTTACGGAATTGAATTCTATTCCCCCTTAACCATTTCCCTATGTCATTCCATGTCTCCCTTGCGACCAAACGACTCCTAAGAGTCTTCCCTTGAGTCATCGAAAGGTAATCGCTTTTGATTATAATAATAAAAAAAAAGAGTCCATGCACCTCCTTTGGTTATGAAATCAATGCTTGGGTTTGCAAGACTTTAACTTTCATTACTAATTGTGTTACAAGATACAATAGTGAAATAGCTAAATGAAGAACTTGTAATACAACGAGTTTCATTAGGCCTTGATCCTCATTACAAGCACCCAATAACATATCAATATCCTCTAGAACATGACACATACCGAGTTAAATCATAATACTACCTCCTCCACGAATTAGTTGCAACAATTCATTATTTTATACCTCACAACTAATATTTTTGTTGCAACTAATTCGTGGCGAAGGTATTATTATAAGTTTGCAAGATATTTGGGTGTCTGCACAAAGCAAACCAAGTCACATGTCTTTTATTATAAAATTACACGTAATTTATTAATTTCAAATAATTGCAAATATTCTTAAGCAACTACACCAAGACCTTGATTGAACTCATGGTTTAAAGGCTAATATGTAGGGCTATTCGAAATAATATCCCATCTGACTTTGTCATATAATTTTTCCAACCTTTTGATTCAAATATGTTGGATCAGATATCCGACAAAAATCAGGTTGGATATAGATCATGTTTCTTGGATCGTCGAATATCCGAAAAAATCGGAAACGAATCCATATTTCGAATCGGATCGGATTATTTTGTTGAATTTGATACATTTGTGTTATTTTCGGATTCAATTTTTTCCTTAACTAATACAATTTCGAACCATAGGATATTCGGTTATCTGTTCCGACAACGTTTGAATATTTCAGGTTGGATATCTGGCTTCATTCAGTTCGGATTTGGGTCGCGTTTTGGTCGATCCGAAAGGTCATATACCTGACTTTTTGGATCGAATTGAATATTTGTTTGGTTCACATGCGAAGTTATTGTCCATATGAGAATTCTAATTTTATGGTAAATAACAATCTTGGTAATTCCCTTGGACTTGGGTTGCTAACTAAATATATATATGTTTGTTTGACGTTGTAGAAATATCAATTTCCTAGAAAGTCATTCTACTATTTTTTAGTGTACACGTCTATTTTTATGGCATTTTAACTACTATGACCTCAATCTTTTATTATTATTATTATTATTATTGTTAGAAAAAAATTGTGTTTTACCACTTTATGTTTCTCACTTTTTATAAATTACCACCTTATGATTATTTTATTTATTTTACCACCTTATGCTTTAGAAAATCAAACAAATCACCACCTTACCTCACCATATAACGGAAACTATTACTTTGCTTTTGTTTAAAACCTTACCTTAGCAACATTTTCATCTTCATCTCTCCATCTCCCATCATCATTCACTTTTAATCTTCCCTCTAAAAAAATTAAAAAAAAAACTCTACCCTTAATCTAACCTCAATCATCATCTTCATCACCTTAATTTATCCTCCATCATCATCTTCATCTTTAATCATGGTTTGGTTCAAAATTTCAACTTTAATCATGTTGTGAAAAATATCCATCGCCTTCGAAAAGTTTATCAATCACATTTAACATTCTATTTCATGTTCTTAACTTTGACAATAAATAGCAAGCACATCATCAAACAACCAAACCCAACTCTAGCATATCCAAAAATCCTATACCAAGGCACCAAACAAAAGTAGAGTTCTCTCTCTTGGACATTTTAGCAAACAGTTGGTGTGCTTCCCCTCTAACGAAATTTAGAAACAACCCCTACATTCTTGCTCAATATTCATGGTGAGGAATTGAACCTCCATGACCAATGACCTTCTATCACTCATAATACTAGGAATTTGTGTATTAATTCTTTGATTATGGCATAATTTTGTGGGTTAATGAATTATATGTGGGTTATTGTGTTTTTAATCACCCTTTGTCACTTCCCCTGTCACAATTCAAGTGTAAGTTCTAAGCTCAATAATTAATGCAAAAGGCTTTTGTTAGTTGTTGTTATGGCTCAAATCCTACCTAGAATCTAGGTTGAAGTACAGCTATCCGGCTACCATCTAGCTCCCTGATATCCAGCTACAGGCAAAGACCCATTCGAAGGGAATTCCGAGTAAAAAGGAAACGTGAAGGAGGGCTAATTCCATATATATCCCGCATAACAGGGTTCGTGGGCAACAAGGGAACAACCCTAGTAGGAGCGTGCCAAAAGAATAGGAGGTTACATTTGAATCAGCGTGAACCTTGCAAGTGAAGGAAACAAAGCCAGATGCAAAACAGACAAAGCTACGAAGCAGGTATTAAGCAACGGTTACCAGAGTAAAGATTTACTATAAATAGAGAAGTAGTAGGACAATAGAACACACTTTGCAATCTAATATTGGTACACCTGTTTACATCTTAGTATTCTTATACTCTAGAAACGCTCCAAAATTTATAGCTACATTCCTAGTACTAGGTTACAAGCTAGCAAGCTAGTCTTATGTTTTGTACTTGTAATCTTCTCTTGAAATTAGTGTATTACTACTACAAAAAGGCTTTTTAACGATAAACAAATGTGTCGTATAAAGTCCAAAAGTTCGTCGTTAATGCTTTTAACGACAAAAAAAGTTCGTCGTTTGTTTGTTGTAATAGCTTCCGTCGTCGTTAAATATAACGACAAAAGGTTTTTCATCGTTAAATTTTGACGACAAAGAAATTATCGTCATTAAAAATCAACGACCATAAAGGTTATTGTCGTTAAGCACTAACGACAAAAAGTTTATTATCGTCATTAATTTACAACAAACAACTATTCGTCGTTATTGAGTACTAAATAGCTTTATATAGTTGAAATCTTTAACAACCTATAAAATGGTCGTTAAAGATACATTAGCATTCAACTAATTAATAATAAATTTGATTTTTCAAGAATTAACAACAAAAGATTATTTCGTTTTTATATTAATAACGACCATAGAAAATAGCAAAATAACGCTATTCAAATGAATTTAGATAATTTCATATTTTAAAATGTAAGTCAATCTAAAACAAGATTGATATTAATAGAATATTTCCAAAAACATGAATTAAATATCCAAAAGTTGTCTTCATAATGTTGGCTTTGCAAAACAATAACAAGGAAAAAAATTCTAACATATTTAAGGAAAATGTACATCAAACACATATAGCTCATGGATTTGATGATGCCCACAAACCACCTTCTCATCTTCATAAATATATCTTCTAATCTTCATATACCTAAAATAAACAAATATATTCATTAACAACATGTATAAACATGCCTACAATTGTTATGTTCCAAGATAATAGCTGAATATATAGAAGAATATACCTAATGATGGTCATTAATTTTAGCAGAAGTTTTTCTTGATACATCAACATTTCTTCAATTTTCTTCAATTTGCATTGCCACCATGTGACTTACAAGAGCTTCATTCTATTTTTTTCTTTTTCTTTTTTTCTTTTTTTTTTCTTTTTTTTTTCGGCATTCAATTCGGTATCAAGTTTCGCTGTCGTAGGTTGTGGTCCTTTAATATCTTTCAATTTTATTCCTCCACCAAGTCCAACAACCCGATCACGGGACTTAGATTTTAAAAACTTTTGCGCTACCTTTAAATATAAGAAATGAAAATTATAGAAATAATTAATTGCATACCTAGTTTATAAAAACTAAACAAAACCAAACTTACAATTAAATCATTTTAGATAAACAAGGTAATTAAAGAAGGATGTATTAAGTGGGCATATTACATGTGAGTTATGATCATGTTGGTTATAAACTTATTAGTATCTACTAACACTAGAATAATAGATCACTTGGGCCACGTATTATGCCACTACATTCGTGGCATATTATCATATAGCCACGGGAAAAAAATATTTTGGCATATAACATTAATTACCCATTAAATTTATGTCACGGCTAGAAGTGATTTAGTGGCACAATATGGTTATGCCATGGGTATTTTTATTTTTACGTGGCTAACATGAATTTATGCCACACATTTTGTTTATTTTCGTGGCTAATATATGTTATGCCATGGAAATTTTTGTTTTTTGTGGCAAGCCTACATATGGTAATCACATTAATTATAGGGTTTTTTACACTGTGCCCTTGAGGCATCGACTTTTCTATGTTTTGCCCGTCCAAATCAAAACTTATACACCGTGCTCTTCAAGTGCAATCAGTTTCTCTATGGTACCCCTGCCGCTGACTTTTCTGTTATTTATTGTTTATCCTCACTACCTAATTATTCTCTCCTCAATTTCCTCCATTGTGTCTCCCTCTTCTGCTTTTTTTTTCCTCCATTATCACCTCTCCTCTAATCACCTTATTTCTCACCCTCTTTCATTAAATAGCTTCCACAACACCCTCATCAATCAACAAAAAATCAAAACACAATTGAACTATGATGAATCAAATGAAACATAATTAAAACTTATCTTCATCTATGAGTTTGCGGCAGTGGAAGAGAGAAAAGGGGAGAGGATGGAGAGGGTGGTGGCTGGTGGGTTTAAAAGAGGAGGAGTAAGGTGGGTTTGGAGGATAAATGTTTTTTTTTTTTTTTTTTCCGAAGGGATTGATTATGGGGTTAAGTGTGGCGTTTTCGAGGGTTGTGGTTGTTTTAGTGGAGGGGATGGTTGTGCTTGTGGTTGAGCTAGAGCTCAAAGGTTGAGGATGAAAATGATGGGAGATTAGGAGGAGATGACAGGGGTTATGGAGGAATAAGGCAATGTGATGGGTCGGGGGAGGTTGAAGATGGATTTAACAACGTTAGTTGTAAATGTTAATCAAGGGCACCAAGGAGAAACTTATTGGACTTGAAGGGCACGGTGTAGAAGTTTAGATTTGGGGGGCAAAATGTAGAAAAGTCGATACTTCAGGGGCACAATGTAGAAAAACCCTTAATTGTATTAGTATAAAATCAAAAGGTAGAAATAGAAATAATTGTATATGTAATGTTGATTTTTTATAAATCATTCAATAGAAATTTATCGATTATAAAATTATCAAAATATGATCATCACCCTATTTCAATTTTATAAAATTAACAATATTACTAATTATACTATTGAATGTAAATGAACTATACCAAATACCCCTAAATGAGGAAAAATATTAAAAGAATATAATAAAATAACTTCAAAATGGCATATTTTAATACTCGGGTGTCCGAATGAAGCAATTTTTTTTTCAAATTGATTATTTTTTCGAGCTCTACGTCTTGGCAAATATTTTTTTCCAAAAATTACATATACATTTTGAGAATTTATTTGGTTATCTTCACACAAAAAGAAAATAACCTTTTTCATAACATAACTTAAATATTACACCTAAATAATCCATAAAAATTGGATAAACACCACCCAAATCACAACATAACCTAACTTAAATAGTATAGCTTATTAAGTTAAATATCATAACATAAATATAAGAGTTAAAGTAGTTAAAGTAATTAAGTGGCAAAACATCATAACTTAAGTAGTATAGCCACCATAACTTAAAGTAATGAAGCCTACAATTTTGGGGAAAAAAAAAAAAAAAAAAAGAGGCAAAGTGTTTAGGCGACAAAACAAAACCATAAGCGGCAAAGTCCAATTTTTTCACAAAGTTGCACTTAATCTACCCCTAACTGCTTGTTAATTGACAATTCCAAATTCCAAATTCCAAATTCCAAATTCTTATTAAGAATTTTTCCACTCGATCAAGACATCACCCAAATCACAGTTCACCACTTCAGTTAATTTGCACAACTCTGTTTGGAGAAATCATTTAAGTTTTGTTTTGCATGTGTTGATTGATAGTTCGAAATTCTTAAATTAATTACGATTTTTGTTTATTAGGATTGCATGTGGCAATTGATAATGTTTAATTTCATCAATTTTTTACGATTCTGTTTCTTCAATCTTGTTTGTATTTTTTTTTATTTTTTTGCACGATTAGTTTGATGTTTTCTGTTCATTTCTTCAATTAGCTTGCTTATGAATTTGTTTGTTCAATCAGTTTAATGTTTTCTTGAATTGCATGTCATTTGTTTGGTGAAAATCTTTGAATTTGTTATTTCTATGTATTCTATATTTCATCAATTAGCTTGCTTTCGTTGTTTGTTTATTCAATTTGTTATTTTGATGTATTCTGTATTTTGGTATTCTGAATTTCTGAATTTGCATTCGAATTAGGATATTATTCAGGTTTTAATTTCTGATATTATCAAGTTTTAATGATATTAGTCAGGTTATGATTTTGCAATTCAATATTATATATATTGTATTCGATATGGTGCATTCTAATATGATATTAGGCAGGTTTTAATTTCTGATATTTATCAGGTTTTTATGATATTAATCAGGTTTTAATTTTGAATTTTGATTTTATATGATGTATTCTGAATTTTTGATATTGTGTTTGATAAGATGTATTATGATATGATATTAGTTTGGTTTTAATTTCTGATGTTGTTTAATTACTTGACTTTTGAGTATGAAATTTATGAGGTTTTAAATTGGTTTTAATTTTGAAATTTCTGAATTTTGGAAATTGTATTCGATATGAAGTATTATGATATGATATTAGTAAGATTTTAATTTCTGACGTTCTTCAATTACTTGACTTTTCATTATGAGGTTTTAAATTGAAATTTTTTTTAAAAAAAATAATGTTATTCAAAATTGCAAATCTAAGCATAGTGGATCATAATCTTTTGACGATAAAATAATGTTATTCAAAATTACAAAGGCTTATCTATAATGCTCATTAGTCATTAGCTTTGCTTGTTGAAGTAAAGTTTTAAAACTATGTTCTTGGCAGTTGGCACATAATTGTATTATAGACAATTAAACAAAAGCTAATCGACATTAATTATTTTACGTATGTAGCGAAAATACAAATAATACGGAGTATGTGAAAATATATATACAAATCATTAACAATATAGAGAATTAGAGAAGGAATGACTATTTGCAATGATATATAGATGAGACACATATTTATTAACATAGAGATAATATAATTAATTAATTATCTCTATTTACTCTATTTTCTTAAATACGAAAATTATGTATTATTGTCCTTTTTAATAGAGCCTTCAACTGTAGTAAGTTTTATATAATAGATTATGCGCTGATATTCATACTGTTAATATTCATAATATTGGGTTATCTATTGTATAATATTCATAATTTAACCTCGTATTTGATAATTATCATAGTAGTTATTCATTGTTTGGGTTGTAGTACCGTTTGAGTTTTTTTTACTTGATATTCTAGAAACACGTTAGTTCGCTTTCTCATTGAAATAGATGCCAGTTTCCTTCCCTGAAATTACTTAGTTTATCCATGATTTCATGTCCCCTGATTTTTTCCAAATTGTAGTTTAAATGTAGTTATGATCTTATGTTCCCTGATCATCTGTAATTTATCCCCTTATTATATATATTCATCCCTAATCATATGTGTTTTATGATCTTATTGTGATCTATTGTGATTGACTTGATTTCTCTTCAACACTTTTGTATTTATTTATAGTACCTATTAGTTCCTAATTTGTGTACATTTTCGTATATAGTGTATCATGTCAAACTTAGCAAAACTTGAATTTGCGGCTCTTGATATTACTGGAAAGAATTATTTGTCTTGGGTATTGGATGCTGAAATTCATCTAGATGCAAAAGGTCTTGGAAAAACTATCAAAGCAGGAAATCAAGAAAATAGTCAAGACAAAGCTAAAGCTATGATATTCCTTCACCATTACCTTCATGAGGCCCTTAAGACCGAATATTTAACTGTGAAAGACCCAATGGTGCTTTGGAATAATTTAAAGGAAAGGTACGACCACCAGAAAAATGTTATCCTCCCTCAAGCTCGTTATGAATGGCTTAATTTAAGATTACAAGATTTTAAATCAGTAAGTGAGTATAACTCAGCCATGTTTAGAATCACTTCTAAACTGAAATTATGTGGAGAAAAAATAACTGATGAGGATATGTTGGAAAAGACATATACCACTTTTCACAAGGATAATCTCTTATTGAGTAAACAATATCGTGAAAAGGGCTTTAAAAAATATTCTGAATTGATATCTTGTCTTCTAGTGGCTGAACAAAATGATGAGCTTTTATTGAAAATTCATGAATCACGGCCAACTGGCTCTACTGCATTCCCTGAAGTGAATGCTGCATCCCACAATGGGGTGCGAATTAACAATAGAGGCCCTGCCACCAGCAGTGGTTGAGGTCGTGGTGGAAGTCATGGCCGCAGAAGAGGTCGTGGATATTATAGAGGTAGAGGTGGTCATTTCAAAAACTCATATTCTCACCGGAAGTGGGACAATGAGGATGGTAGTAAAAAGCATGAGAAGGCTAAAAGTGAGACTATGTGCTACCGTTGTGGAGGAAAGGGCCACTGGTCTCGTATATGTCGTACACCAAAGCATCTTGTTGACCTTTATCAGCAGTCTCTGAAAAAGAAAGGAAAGAAAGTGGAGACTAACTTGGTATACGAAGATGGCGAAGGTGATTTTGATAATGGTGATACAACTCACCTGGAGGTTGCAGATTTCTTCACCACCCCTGAAGGGAATAATTAAGTCAAAAATAATTATGACTATTAGCAAATAAAGATTTAGTAGTTTACATTCATAATTTAGCTAGAATAATTTATGTTATTTACTTTGGCTTTGTTATTTTATGCATGAACTTGATAGTTCAATAGTTTGTTTTGTGCTTTAAGACTTTGTTACTTTAATCTTATTTTAGTTATTTTGATTGTTTGAATATTTTAGGATATGTTATTTACTTTCTATTATTTTATTTGAAGAACATGAATGCTCTCCAAGCTCAATTAACAATAAATGGTGAAGAAATATGTCTAGCTGATAGTGCAACTACTCATACAATACTTAAAAATAAGAGATATTTTTCTCAATTGATGATGAATAATATAAGTGTGAATACTATATCCGGTAGTGCAAACATTATTGAAGGCTCCGGAAGAGCAACTATATTGATGCCTATGGGAACAAAATTCGAAATTATTGATGCTTTGTACTCCCCTAAGTCTCAAAGAAATTTATTGAGTTTTAAAGATATCCGTCAAAACGGATACCATATTGAGACAATAAGTGAAGGAAATAATGAATTCCTTCAAATTACGAGTATAACCCAAGGCACTAAGCAGGTTTTGGAGAGATTATCTGCACTCTCCACTGGCTTGTACTACACAAAGATTAATGTTATTGAGACATATGCTATTGTAAACCAGAAGTTTACAGATAGCTTTATAGTTTGGCATGACCGGTTAGGCCATCCCGGTTCATCAATGATGCGAAAAATAATTGAAAATTCACATGGACATTCTTTGAAGAGCCAGCAGATTCTTCAAAATGATTATTCTTGTGCTGCTTGCTCCCAAGGTAAGTTGATCATTCGGCCATCACCAGCGAAAATAAATTATGAATCTATTTCTTTCCTTGAACGTATACAAGGAGACATATGTGGACCAATACATCCACCATGTGGACCATTTAGATATTTTATGGTTTTAATCGATGCATCGACTAGATGGTCACATGTGTCCTTACTATCAACCCGCAACCTGGCGTTTGCGAGGTTACTTGCTCAATTGATAAGATTACGAGCACAATTTCCAGATTTTCCTATTAAGAATATACGTCTGGATAATGCTGGTGAATTTACTTCAAAGGCTTTTAATGATTATTGTATGGCTATTGGAATAAATGTTGAACATCCTGTAGCACATGTTCATACACAAAATGGTCTTGCAGAATCACTAATTAAACGTCTTCAGTTGATTGCTAGACCATTACTTATGAAGTCGGATCTACCGATTTCTACTTGGGGACATGCTATTTTACATGCTGCAGCACTAATTCGCATCAGGCCAACCAGTAAACATAAATTCTCCCCATCACAATTGGTTTGTGGTCAGGAACCAGATATTTCCCATCTAAGAATTTTCGGATGTGCTGTGTATGTTCCAATTGCTCCACCACAACGCTCTAAGATGGGTCCTCAAAGGAGGCTGGGCATATATGTCGGGTTTGAATCCCCATCAATAATTAGATACCTAGAGCCATTAACAGGTGATCTATTTACTGCTCGTTTTGCAGATTGTCACTTTAACGAGTTAGTTTTCCCAGCATTAGGGGGAGAGAACAAGCAGCTGGAAAGTGAAATTAGTTGGAATGAATCATCATTAAACCACCTTGATCCTCGCACTAAACAATGTGAATTGGAAGTCCAAAAGATAATTAATTTACAAAGCTTAGCAAATCAATTGCCAGACGCATTTACTGACCTAAATAGAGTAACTAAGTCACATATACCAGCTGTAAATGCTCCTATCAAGATTGATGTCCCTGAAGGACAATCTCATGAGTCTAAGGCACGCCTGAAGCGTGGTAGACCAGTAGGTTCCAAAGATAAGAATCCTCGGAAAAGAAAAGGAGCAATGATAAGTAATGGCCAGATTGAGGAAGCAATAAATGAAGGATCTCCAGAAGAGACCATAGACATGACAAATGATAGTGTTCTAGAAGAACCTCAGGTACCTGAAAATGAAGAGATCTCAACAGATTATGTCATGTCTAGAATAACTTGGAACCGAAATGAAATCGACGTCGATGATGTTTTTGCATATAATGTAGCACTTGATGTTATGAATGAAAAAGAGGATCATGAGCCTAAGTCCATTGAAGAATGTAGGAAAAGAGATGATTGGCCAAAATGGAAAGAAGCAATTGATGCAGAATTGAAATCACTTGCAAAGAGAGAAGTATTTGGGCCAGTAGTTCGTATACCTGAAGGTGTAAAACCAGTGGGATATAAATGGGTCTTTGTGCGGAAAAGAAATGAAAAGGGTGAAATTGTGAGACACAAAGCACGTTTAGTTGCACAAGGATTCTCACAAAGACCTGGTATTGATTTTGAGGAGACATATTCTCCTGTGGTGGATGCAACTACTTTCAGATTCTTAATTAGTCTGGCAGTAAGACATGGACTTGATTTACGACTAATGGATGTTGTAACAGCTTACTTATACGGCCCACTTGATAGTGATATATACATGAAACTCCCGGAAGGTTTCAAGTTGCCTGAAGCAACTGGTTCGCGTTCTCGAGAACAACATTGTATTAAGTTAAATAGATCCCTTTATGGATTGAAACAATCAGGGCGTATGTGGTACAATCGCCTTAGTGAATATTTGTTGAAAGAAGATTATAGAAATGACCCTATTAGCCCTTGTATTTTCATAAAGAAATTCGGGTCAGGTTTTGTGATTATTGCTGTCTATGTTGATGATTTGAATATTATTGGAACTCCAGAAGAGATTCCAATAACAGTGGAATACTTGAAAAAAGAGTTTGAAATGAAAGATCTTGGTAAGACAAAATTTTGTTTAGGGCTACAAATTGAGCACCTAAAAGAAGGAATCCTTGTGCATCAAACTACATACACAGAGAAGGTGCTCAGAAGATTTTATATGGATAAAGCACATCCGTTAACTAGCCCAATGGTTGTAAGATCACTAGATGTTGATAAAGATCCTTTTCGCCCTCGGGAAAATGATGAAGAGATTCTTGGTCCTGAAGTACCATATCTAAGTGCAATAGGAGCATTGATGTACCTTGCTAGTCACACAAGACCCGACATATCATTCTCTATCAATCTATTAGCAAGGTTTAGCTCATGTCCTACCCGAAGGCATTGGAATGGGGTTAAGCATATATTTCGCTATCTACAAGGTACGAAAGATAAAGGTTTGTTCTTTTCTAACACCTCCAAAGAAGAATTAGTTGGTTTTGCAGATGCAGGGTATTTATCAGATCCTCATGTTGCTCGATCACAAACTGGATATGTATTTACATATGGTGGTACCGCAATCTCTTGGCGTTCCATGAAACAAACCATTGCTGCTACTTCTTCTAATCATGCAGAAATTTTAGCAATTCATGAGGCTAGTCGAGAATGTGTATGGCTAAGGTCTCTAATTCAGCACATACAAGAAGATTGTGGTCGTTTATGTGGAAAACAAGCTCCGACTACATTATATGAAGACAATGCAGCCTGTATTGCACAACTCAAGGAAGGGTACATTAAAGGTGACAGGACGAAGCATATTTCGCCAAAGTTTTTCTTCACCCATGACCTTCAGAAGAATGGTGAGATTAGTGTCCAACAGATTCGTTCAAGCGAAAATTTAGCAGATCTATTTACCAAGGCGCTTCCTACTGCTACATTCAAGAAATTAGTTCATCAAATCGGGTTGCGTCATCTCAAGGATCTCAACGGATGATATCATGAGGGGGAGTCAATGCGCGCTGTACTCTTTTTCCCTTAGCTATGGTGTTTTTCCCACTGGGTTTTCCTGTTAAGGTTTTTAATGAGGCAGCATTGCACATGCGCATTATAAAATGATGTATATTTGCTTTATAATGGACATCCAAGGGGGAGTGTTATAAAATATTATTATTTTATGGATGTCCATTATACCCCTTAGGTATGATCTAGAATATTCTGAATACTAGGGTTTATTCTACAGGAAACCCTTAATGCTTGTATATATATATATATATATATATATATATATATATATACTTTGGTACTGAATAAGAAGACAGATCTATTCTTCTCCCCACAAACACTCTCTACTAAAACCCTAGTTTATAACAATCATGAATTTTTAATTGGTAAAAATATTATTCAAAGAGTAGTTTATACAACCTCAGGTACTGCTACACAAACCAAACCATCGAACCCCTATACATCAGCAGAACATCTTATTGAAAAATGTTATTCAGATACCAGTTACTGAAGTCTAGCCAGCACCTGGTAACACCTGCCTCTCAGTCATGCCATAAACTCCCCAAAACAGCTTATTTCTAATTGTCCTGACCACTAGTCTAGTAAAAGGCTCCTCCCAGCTGTCTTTTCCGTCTCTTCTAAAGTTGTACTGAGAACTGCTGTTGCACTATATTTTACCCTAAAACAACTACAAAACAAGTGCTCTATAGTCTCAGCTGCAGCATTACAGAGCACACAAACATCCACAGTGTTATTATATTTGATTAACCTGTTTTTTGTCTTTTATCTATTCCACACCCATTTAGTTGAAGTCATTTATCTCATGAAAAATATTGATTCTGAATGTAATTGATTTTTGAAAAGTTAATAAACTTCATATGCAAATTGTTGTGAAATAATGTTTAGTCTTATGAAAACGATGTTGGTCTTTACTAACTTATGAAATAAGTTGCGGATTGTAGAGTATTGCACTTTTTTTTTTTTTTAAATAAATGACTTGTGGCACTTGTGAATTGTTCGTGATACTTATGTGCTATTAGTTGCTTCTTTTTTAATAAGAACTGATATCTTCTAAATAACACACGGATGTCTTTTGTGCTTATATATGATTTCTGATTTTAACAAAAGTGAGCTATCAATGGTTAAGTATTATTTTTCTTATGCGACCTATTACCATACACATGGAAACTAACACATGGATGTATTTATGCTGTTATTAGTTTTTGATTATGTTGAATGATTACAATATCAAAAACCTTGTATATTTTAATTGCTTCGAATTTAATTTATTCATGTGAAAATGTTCTTTAAGTCATTTTTTTTTCTCATCTTGTAGTTTTAAATTGCTATAGCACATGGATAACTCAGATGTTCTAAAAATAAGGTTAGAGTGGATGGGAAGTGATGACAGGACAAGCGATTTATATAGAAACGACGTTAATCAGTTTCTTGACTTTGCTTTTAGTGATTTAGCTTCAAATAGTGACATGTGGTCCGGGGGGGGGGGGTGAGGATCAGTTGATATCGTGCCCTTGTAATCGATGTAACAATAGTCGACATAAAACAAGGGAAGAAAACTTTAGTGATTTATTTCTTAATGGAATTGTTCGAGGGTATTATCGTTGGATATATCATGTAGAATATAAACCACCATAGAAACAAAGTAGAGCTGAATTAGGTGAAGGTAGTGGTGATGACATATTTAGAATGATATATGGCAAATTTGGTCCCGCAGAAAGTGCTGATGTAGATGATGATTTTCACGTAGATGAGAAATCTAATGACTCTAATTTTCCTAAATATGCCACGCGTACCCAAGAGGTAAGATTGTTTGAAAATATGATGAGAGATGCTCAAAAATCCTTATACCTTGGGTGTGAAGAATTCTCCAAATTGTCATTTATTTTAAAAATGTTCCAAAGTAAATACATGGATGCCGTGACTAATAAAGCTTTTACTAGTATGCTTCATATGTTCAAAACTTCTTTAAGCAAAGGTGTTGACGTACCTTCAAATTATTATGAAGCACGAAAGACGATTACTGATCTAGGATTTGATTATGTGAAAATAGAAGCATGTGAGAATGATTGTATGCTTTTCTAGAAAGAGAATGCTAACTTAGAGAAGTGCTCTATTTGTGATACAAAGAGTTATAGATCTTCTCCAAAAGTCCTATGCTATATCCCATTAAAACCAAGGTTGCAAAGGTTGTTTATGTCATCTAAAGCAGCATGCCACATAAGATGGCATTCTGACAAACGAGAAGATGATGGCATCCTTAAGCACCTAGATGATGGTCAAGCATGGAAGGATTTTGATAAAGAACATACTTCTTTTGCTTCAGATCCGCATAATGTAAGGTTGGGTTTAGCCAGTGATGGGTTTAACCCCTTTGGCGGGCTTAGAAGTGATCATAGTACATGGCCAGTAGTATGTGTTGTGTATAACCTGCCACCATGGATGTGTATGAAGGAGCCTTACACTATACTATCTTTGTTAATTCCTGGGAAGAGTGGGCCAGGTAATAACATTGACGTATACCTGTAACCACTAGTTGAGGAGTTGAAGGAGTAGTGGGAAACTAGAGCTAAGACTTATGATGCTTCCAAGAATGCATATTTTCAAATGCGTGCTTCATTTTTATGGACCATTAATGACTTCCCATCATATGCTAACCTTTCTGGATGGTCTACCAGGGTTATAAGGCGTGTCCTATTTGTATGAATGAAACTAGATCTTTTCGGTTACCAAACCAAGGAAAATGTTGGTATATGAATCATCGTTGCTTTCTTCCTGCAGACCATAAATGGAGAGAGAACAAGTCTTTTAATGGGGAAAGGGAAACACGGGGTCCTCCTAAACAAGCATCTGGAATTGAGATTTTAGGTCAAGTGAGGGGTCTTGAGGACATGAAATTTGGGAAAACAGAGAAGTTACCAAAATGAGATGATAATTGGAAGAAGAAGAGTATTTTTTTTAAATTGCCTTATTGGAGTAATCACTAGTACAAAAAACAAGATTTGCTGCGGTTTTTTGCCGGTTATTTGCTGCGGTTTTGAACCGCAGCACTTATAGCAGCAGCAAATAAGAAAAACTTATTTGCTGCGGTTTAATCGCAGCAAAAAATAAGGTTATTTGCTGCGGTTGTTTGGAGAACCGCAGCAAATAACACCTAAAAAAATGGTGGGAAACAGGATTATTTGCTGCGGTTCTCCACACAACCGCAGCAAATAACCCTTTTTCCCTCCATTTTCAGAGGTATTATTTGCTGCGGTTCTCCAAACAACCGCAGCAAATAACCCTGTTTCCCACCAATTTTTGAGGTGTTGTTTGCTGCGGTTGTTTGGAGAACCGCAGCAAATAGTTTTTTTTTTTTTTTGAATAATTTTCTAAAATGAAATTACGCTCCTAATTCCTAATATCATCCACGCTCCCTGCAAATAATATTCCGCAGCTAGTACCCAATTTATTGAAACCGAATTCAGTTCAATTAATATAAATTAATGAATTTTTTTTGTATACATACAACCTAGAAAGCCAGCCTTAGCCAAACTCAATCAATCCAGCCAAGGCAGCTCAAAACAAACCAACCTATACATCAAACAAATTACAAACTAAAAATCCAACAACCTAAAACCAAGAACAAACAAAACAAAACACAAAACACTTCTATCCCCACTAATATACCAAACTTGTAAACTGCCATCAAACTCAGCTGCAACCCTGCAGAGCCCCCAAAATTGCAACAAACAACCACAAACAACCACAACAATCCAACACCAAACACTGCTGAGAATAACAGCCAACACAGCAACCACAAACACAACCAGCAGAGATTCAGCAAAACCCAAATGTCAGCCACAATATACAGCAGCCTGACCTGCATCTGCAGCCCAGCAAAAACTCCCCAAAACAACTCACAAAGCGCAGCAACAACAGCCTACACAAACAGAAATCAACACTACAACACCCACCACAACCAACAAAACTGCACAGCCACCCTCAAAAAACAGCAGTCTGCATAACTCAACAAAACTGCAACAAAACCACAGCACCCCACCACCAACACAGCAAACAAAACCAGCATAAAGTCAAAAAACAACCAACACAGCAACCAACAGCAACCACTGCAAAAATAGTAGTAGCATACTCACCCTGCAGCAGCACCACACCTACCACCAAGTTCAACTAAACTCCAACCAAACAACCATACACAGCACAAACCACACACTGCAGCTAATCCCACCACCAAACTACTACACTACAGTGTCACTGTACCATTATAGAAATTACCAATAGCTAAAAGTTCAATTAATAACTAAGTGAATGTACTAATATATTCCTAGCTTCTTCATAAACAATGTGTGTACAAGAATGTCGCAACCTTGTCTCGAACCTCGCTTATTTGTGCTTTGCTGAAAGGCCCTTCTCGAACCCATGTAGCTTTTGTGAATACCTAATAAATTGACATAATTTAAAACCAGTTGAATTGACATAAATTGACATAATTTAAGACGTAATAGCAATCACACAAACCATAAGTGCATGTTAAACGAACAACAGGAACTTTGAACACATAAATCAACTACTAAGAACCACAAGACGCAACCAACTCCCTTAATAACTCCAACATACAAACACAACAACTCATGGCTCATAACACAACAACAGCTATGCATGTAGTCATGAAGGTAAGCTCATGTTTGTGTACTCTATTTTACAAAAAAAGAAGTTGATTGTGATGAAATGTGGGGGTTTTAAAAGGGGTTTCAGAAGAATACATTAAAAAGGTCAAAATTTCTTCGTGTAGAATTGCTTTCGATTGATAAATCCTCCGCAGTCATCTTACTTTGCAAAAACCAAGTAAGTCTATAGCATTTTGTAGCATATTAATGTTGCTGATGAGATACTACAGTTCAAGTAGTTTATTATAACATACTGATAAAAGCCCCCATCTAAAGATTCAACTAAAACTTGCAGACAATCCACGAGCACAGGTATACGACGAACAATGCTCTCAAAATATGTTTTCCATATAACACAAAAAGAAAAAACCGTGATTGACTTATATGAAAACCAGGTTCTGGGAGCATTGGTCATCGTTCTGCACATAACACATATAGAAGAAATAATGGATATATGGTATAGGAAAAGAATACATTAAAGGCCTGAAATATATTCATGGATCCCTTTAATGTTTTTTCCACAAACATAAAATTTCCATTATTTTTTGTCTTCCACAAATGTGCAGCCCAGTATTTGGGAGCATTGGTCATCGCATATCTATGCTCGTGAGCCATTTGAAAATTTCAGTTGAATCTTTAGATGGAGGCTTTTATCAATATGTTATAATATACTACTTGAACTCTATTATCTCATCAGCAACCTTAATATGCTACAAAATGCTATACACTTGCTTGGTCTTTGCAAATTAAGATGACTGCGGAGGATTTTTCAATCGAAAGCAATTCTACATGAAGAAAAATTAATGACAGGCTACTCCTGACCTAGTCATCTAGTGGGTGGTGGAGTGTCAAGTGTAGGAGGTTGTTTGGGTCGGCTTTGGATTTGAATGATAGTAAGGATGCCGCGTCCGTGGGGATTGTTGGGAAGGGTTGGGAGTGGGCGAGGGCGAGGGCGAGGGCGAGGGCGAGGGCGAGGAGAGTGAGGAGGTGCATTTGGATATGTGAGGTGGAGGTTGAGGGTGGTTAGTAAGAGGGTGGTGGTGGTCTCATGGTACAAGGGAGGAGAGGAGAGAAGTGAGGGTGAGTGTAGTAGAGTGACTTAAAAACTCAATCTCAAGTTGGAAAAAAGAAAAGGAGGGAAGTCTTTGGGAGTCTTGTATTCTTGTTTGGTATTTAAGTATAATAGTAGCTTTGATTAATAGTTTAACCTACACAACTAATACTAGTTATGTTTTGTTAAAAAAACTAATACCAAGTACTACGTACTAGTGTTTGAAGTAGTTTGTATGGTTCACGGTTGTGACTTGTGAGACAGTGCAAAATGACTTAAGTTTGAACTCTCAAGTGGTAGTGTTTTTTATTTTATCGGTTATATTTCCATACTTTTACCACTTTTTCATTTAATATTACAGGGTAGAATGATGATACCGACCTCGTCACCCTTATAAGTTCCTAATAGTATATGTGGGGATATTTGCAGAAGGCTCCAACAAAACACAAATGAACTTCAAAATATAGTTTGGACTTAAAACGCAGAAATCAACCGTTATCGTCAAAGATACCTAAGTTTTGGCTAAAACAGGCCAAATCAACCGACAAAACCAACAACACAAACCCATACCAGCATTCAAAAGTAATAAAACATACCCAAAGCAGCATTTTGCCTTCCGGAAATTAGTGCAGTACTTACCTCCTCAATATCATCTGACTCATTACACCTTGAGATGATGTCATGCATGTAACGCATTACGTAGTACCCACAATCAGTACCGTTTTGCTGTTGCGCGCACTTTGAGAGAGTATCATAGGCACTGAAAAAAAAATCAATATAAAATTTGCATGACAAAGTAAGCAACCACCACAAATGATAGGATTTCGAGGTCCCTACCTCAACTGATATCAAACTTCGGAATCATTGTGCTTGTGGTATCCTCTTCATGACACTATACGGACGAAAATAAATAAGCGAAGGTAACTAGCCGTTATTGATTACATTTCTAGTATAAAAGATTTTTGGTTGACGTTATAATTTACCTATTCACCCACGTCATAATAACAAATCTACGTGGCGAATGAGGACGGCAAGAATCAAATTGATACACCTTGTATGTCAAAGGCGTATCACAACAGACCAACAAGTGAACGTGCGGAAAAAAGAAGAAATTAACGCATTTGATTGCCTCGTGCTTAAGGCTGGGGAACTAGCTGGGTGTGTACCAAAAACTACCATTAATATATTGCTTGGTTATTGAAATAATCTGGAGCTTCATGGTATTTGAAATAAGTATGTTCAGTAATTATCTTATCAAAACTTGCACACCTTTACTTGGTTTTGTTTCAATTGTTCTTTATTTTCTTCATTTTGGTTTCTTCATATGCTTGTGTGCTATGGCCCAGTCCATGTCTGCTAGGATATTTTGTTGAATGGCAGTTGTTTTTGAAGTCCAATAGAATCATTTGCATTCACGAACTGTTAAGATAGGTATTTGTAGCATGTTCTTCTGTTGATACTTACAACTCAATATATGTTTTGTAGTTGATTGATCGATTGATTGAGGCTTGTTTTAAATGATATGTTCAATGCTTATGTGAGGATGAACAGTGTCTTGTCCACGACGGTCTATTTGTTGTGGTTTTGTTTATCTGGAAAAGTATTTAACCTTTCCAGGTTTTGTTATTTGTTGTGGCTTGTGCTCATGGTCTCTTTGATCTATTTTCTCATTTGTTATTGGTATGTGTACAATTGTGCCAAGTAATATAAATCTGAAGGGAGGGGTTCTGCTGTCACTGTAGTATCAGCAAGTAGGGGCTATGAGTTGGTAGAGAAAGGGGGCCCTAATGGAAGTTAAGCCGTATTCTCCATCAATTAATTCAACTCTATTTCCCATGTTGCCTCTAGGCCCTAATCTGAGTGGTAGTATTGTTCTTGATTGTTAATTAGCATTAGCATTATAGAGGTTTTTATCCTTTTTCTACTTGGAAGTGACATGTTTTGCTTCTGAAGTGGACAGCAGCATGGTGACTGTCTTACTCTCATCCACACATTTATATTTCCTCTAATAATTAACGACTGTTAATCACGTTCATTATTGTATATTTTAGGTGAAAGTAGTTTTTATGAAGCAGACAATTAATGATATCATAGCTAATAGAATGATCAGGACTAATGGTTCAAGTACCAAGTTTAAAACAAACCAAAAAAATAAAGCATGTTTTTAAAATATCCAACAAAACTGCAAGATGTGTAGTAAGTATTGCAACAAATTTAGAAGGCTAGACTATATAGTGACTGCGGCTCTTTAATAAGCGTCGCTTTCATTAGCTGTTCTTTCCTAAACTAACCACGTGGTTTTTTAAGTTTAGTACTGCCTATGTAGCAATTACACAATTCACAAGTTTACACAATTCACAAGTGAAATCTATTCGCCCAAGGGCTGTTCGTCAACTCTATGCAATTATAAGCTATAACTGAAAAAGGAGTGAGAGTGGTTGGAGTTTTCTGCTGGCAGGTTACTTACACACACACACACAAAAAGACTAGTATGAATTAGATTAATGTGCTAAGGATATTGTATATAAATTATATCCATGACTCCAAAAAACATTAAACAGACGGAACACTGAACGGACCCTACGGTGTTTTATTTTACCTTTTTTCTTCTCTAGAGAGCTTGAGACAACAATCACAAAGACATCCTAAGAAAAAAATGGGGTCAGGATAGCAAAGAGACAGCAAGCTGATGATATATGTATGTTTTTTAACAAACAAGTGGGGCGGCTTATGGAAAATGAAAGGCCAAACCATTGATATGAATAAGCCTCATTAGCATGTCATGTATTACCTTAGCAATGACAAATTAGGTGACCAACACCTAAATTACCCATCTAATACATGCTACACCTCAATAAACATTAATCCGCACTTACTGAACATTCTAAGTAATCCTAAAAAATTTTTTTATGTTTGAAAGCTTCCTAAATGGGGATCCAATGGATTTCCACATATTCTTTTCCATTAGTCTATAGTTAAGAAGAGTCAAAGTCACTAATTAAGAATATATTCTTGTTCTAAAAACACATATATTCTACATTGACCTAATATTTTAATTAACGCAGCTCATTCCTGCACTATGTTACTAAATAATTCTCTTATGTCTTAATACTACTTTATAGTTGAATCAATACCTTTTCCCCTAATAAAGACTTTAGCTGCTTTTGCTCACTCCACAAGAGAGCTTCACGTACAGATACCATTCACACGAGCAGGTTAGTGCAAGTGTCACCTGTGTGTATGTACATGCTGTTCGAAAAAACAACCATGTGTACAACAAATTTTNCACCTGTGTGTATGTACATGCTGTTCGAAAAAACAACCATGTGTACAGCAAATTTTGTGAAGAAACAAGAGAGAAAACCTCAACCTAATACTCCATTCTATATTAATCGTTACTTAATCTGTAATTCAAAGTTTCATATTAGTTATAACATTACCTTATTTGGTAACGAATTTGATCTCTCTATCTCCTATTCAGACAGCATCCTTACGAAAAGTATGCCACCAATATATCTTATTGAATTGCTATTATCATATTATGGTTAATGAATAAATTATAAAGCTCTCTGATAAGTGATAATCCAATTCTTTACAAATATTTAGATACAGTTTAGTGCTTGGTGGATTCAAAAAGGGAGTGAAAAGTTAGTGATAGCTAGCTAGTGGTGCAGACGAAGAAACATAATGCTTTTATAAAATGCAAAAACAGCAAAACCCTTCATTCATCTCTCATCTCTCACGAGCATAGCTCTCATCCTCTTTGTAAAACCCTTCATTCATCTCTCACCTAAACACCACCACCACAATAACAACCGCAAAAACAGAAATTGTCATGCATTTCACAATTTTACATCCAAAACCTAAAATGTCGAATAACACAAACTCAATTTGATTTAAACACAAACACAATTTTCCTTAAATTAAGACGAATAAACATCAAATGTTGAAGTGAAAATAGCGAAAATGAAGAAAAAGATTGCCGAAAAATACCGCAAATGAAGAACAACTTCCACACGGCGAACTTGGAGACGGCGACGAGGAAACTTGGAGACGAGGAAGGTTAGAGACGGCGACAGGTAAGGGCAAGGAAGAAAGTAATTAGGTTTGAGTGTGAGTGCTTGAGTGTGAGTTGAGAGGAAGTAATTAGGTTTGAGAGCAAAAAGCTAAGGAAGAAAGACTGAGAACGAAAAGATAAGACTCGTGGCCTGGGACTGCTGAAAAATATAAGAAAAGAAAAAGAAAGTCCCAACGGGAAAAAAAAAAAAAAAAAAAAAAAAAATCTCCAACTTTTTTGCTGCGGTTATTGTGTAACCGCAGCAAATAATACTCTTTACCAATCACAGCTAATTATTTGCTGCGGTTTTTATAAAATCCCAAAAAACCGCAGCAAATAAGGGGCAGCAAAATGTAATTTTTGTACTAGTGAATCTTCCACTTCGACACAATCTTGATGTCATGCATATAGAAAAAAATGTACTTGACAATATCCTTGGTTAGACATTGAGGCAAAGTCAAAAGATACTATAAAGGCTAGACATGATCTAAAGCGTGTTAAAGTTATGAAGCATTTATCTCCAAGATTTATAGATGGAAAGTGGCATATTCCTCCGGCACCTTACACTTTGTCTAAGGCTCAAAAGGAAAAGGTTTTCAAGTTCTTAGAAACTATAAAGGTTCAGATGGGTATTCATCAAACATTTCAAAGTGCATCAAGTTTGAGGAGCGTAAGATATGGGGGCTAAAATCACACGATTGCCACATGCTTATGGAGTAATTGTTGCCACTTGCAATTCGTGGAATGTCATTACCCAAAGTTTATGAGGTGATAGTAAAGTTAAGTTCCTTTTTTAGAAATCTTTGTTCTAAGACATTGAAAGTAAAGGATTTGGATGATCTTCAAAGTGAAATAATTGTGACTTTATGTGAGATGGAAAAGATTATCTCCCCTCATTTTTCACGATCATGGTCCACTTGTGTGTTCACTTAGTTAATGAAGTAAAATTAGGTGGACCAGTACAATATCGTTGGATGTACCCGATTGAAAGGTAATTCCCATGAAAATTATTAATCATTTATTTCTAAATTTTACATTACCTTTATTTTCCATGTACATAATTTTTATAACTTTTGTAATGTTACTAATTTGTAGGCTTCTACGCAAATTTAAGTGTTATGTTCGAAATAAAAGTAGGCCAGAGGGTATATAATGAAAATTTTCATAATTCATTTTGTTTTTGATTTGAAATGAATTTGAATCCACTAAAAATAGAATATAATTTCTAAATCGAATTGAAATCGAATCAAATTTTTTATGATTACCAAGGACTACCATTATTTTCAACATTTTGTATTCCTTTAGGAAAGGCTAGTTATAGATCTCTTTCTGAGCGAGAGTTAATTCAAGTCCAAGAATATTTACTCAAGAATTGTGAAGAGGCTCAAGAATACTTACGGTATGAGTCTTCATTTTTTAGTTGGGATTTATAAGTGAAAAAAATCCTAAAATATGTGATAATTCTTCGTTTTTCCTCCTAGTGAATACAAACAAGAAGCATGTGGAAAAGGTCTAATCAAATGGTTTCGTTAAAGGGTATGTAAATTGTTAAATTTTTAAATTATAAAATTCAAGTGCAATTACGCTAGCTACCAACTATAATGATGTGGCTTTTCTCAGGTATTAGAAATTCCCAAGGAAGATAATATTCAAGTGGTGAAAGATTTACGAACATTGGCCTTAGGTCCTTTGCAAGGTGTCCAGTGTTTCAATGGATGTATCGGTAATGGTTTCAGATTTCACACAAAGGATGTAGAAAAAAAGAGGGTAAATCAAAATAGCGGTGTTATGGTTAAAGGTATTTCTAGGGCCAAAGAAGATGATTATTTTGGGATACTAACCGACATACTTGAGGTTCAATATTTGGATGGAAAGCGAGTGAAATTGTTTTGTTGTGATTGGTTTGATGTTCACAAGGTTGGTAGAGGAATTAAGGTTGACAAATACGGCTTTGTGAGTCTAAATAGTCAGCGTTTGTTGGCTATGAAAGAACCTTTTGTGCTTATGTCTCAAGCTCAACAAGTGTTCTACGTTAGAGATGGATTTGATTAGGGGTGAGCATAAAAACCCGGCTCGGAAAACCCGACCCGAAAACCCGATTAATCGGTCAAAAAAAAAATCGGGTAATTTTTCACCCAATTATAAATTTTGCGGGTCGGGTACCCGACCCGCTAAATTAGTGCTGAATTCGGGCCGAGTACGGGTATTACTATGGGTTTTGGCGGGTACCCGAAACCCGGAAATAATTTTTTTTTTAATTTTACAGTTGTGGCCTGTGGGCTTGTTGAGTTGGGCCTTTGAGAAAAATTCTGTGACACTCACAAAGTCACAATTCCGTAATTCACACTCACAAACCCCTATCAGAATTCTCACACTCACAAACTCTCACCCCAAAACCCTAGATCACAAACTCTCACAAACTCACCCTAGATCACTCACGTGAGGCGGCAAGTCGGAAGGCGGCAAGTCGGAACATCGCCGGCGACTTTAAGGTTTGTTGATTACCCTTTTTTCTGTTGTTGATTGATTTGTTGTTGAGTTTCGTTTGTTATGAAATTTAATGTTTGAGATCTTTGAAGTTTTTCAACTGATTAAGGTTTTGATTTTGATTTTTATCGTTGTCATCTTGTAATTTTTCCATTGCACTTTTAACAGACTAATATTATACGAAGGGGAATTTATGACTAGGAAATAGACAGTTTTTTTTGGGGCTTTGAAAAGAAGGTATCAAGGTAATAATTCTTTTTATAAATTAAAGAAAGAAGGTAATATATACTGATATACAATTGAGCAGTAGGTAAATACTTGGCTTAACTTTGTGGATAGAGGATATATATATATAGGATTATAGCATAGATAAATTTCCACAAAAAATAAAAAAGGCTTTTATAATTACGGAAGTATGTTCTTTCCTTAATTAAAATATACTTCCAATCTTTATTAGCATATGTAGTGACTAGTGAGTTGAGCTTCTGCTGTTGTATACTTGTATGTATCAGCTTATGTGACAGTTCTTGATTTTTTTTCTGCTGTATTTGCTGTATGCCTGTATTTGCTTTATTCTGCTGTATTTGTTGTATTTCTGTTGTATCAGTTTGTTTGTGTTCGTTTGACAGTATCTGCTGTATTTTTTTCTGTTTTTTTTGTTTTATTTTTATTTTGTTTTTTTTTGTTGTTTTATTCTGTTATTTTTCAAATTCTTTTATTCATTTTATGAATTGAGATTGTGTCTGTTTTAATTTTGTTTTTGTAGCTACTTAATGGGAGAAACAACTTCAAAGGGAGATAACATGATGGATATTAGTTTTGATGAAAGTGTGTCGGACAAACAAGAGACTTCCGGAAATAATAAGAACAAGGGAAGAGAAAGAAATCAGATAAGGGAGGTAAGAGGAAATTAAAATGAAATGTTTGGGATCATTTTGAGAAACTTGATGATGAACATGCTAAATGTATTTATTGTTGTAAGAATGTTGGTTGTGCATCTAGAAATGGAACTACAGCAATGAAACGCCACACTAATAGTTGTAAGAAAGCTCCATTTAACATAGATAAAAGGCAAACAATTTTGGATTTTGAGTCTAAGACTAGAGTAAACACTGATGGAACCATTGAGAACATTAGTGTCCCAAAATTGTGGTGATTTAATCAAGATGAGATTAGAAAGGCACTTGCAAAGATGTTGATTGTTGATGAATTGCCATTTAGCTTTTTAGAGCGTGAGGGTTTTCGCCATTTTTGTAAAGTTGCTATTCCTGACTTTGTTCCGATTTCACGTACTACCATTACTAGAGATTGTTATGCTCTATATATTGATAAAAGAAAGGAATTGAAAAACTTTTTTAAGAACTTGTCTTCTAGAGTATGCCTAACCACCGATACTTAGACTTCTGGTAAAAATTTGTCATATATGTGTCTCACTGCTCATTTTATTGATGACAATTGGACATTGCATAAAAGAATCATAAACTTTTGTCCTGTTAGTGGTCATTCGGGAGAGCTTATTGGTAAATATGTTGAAAAATGCTTATTGGAATGGGGTCTTAAGAGAATTTTAACTTTAAACCGTTGTTATTGCTTCGTCAAATGATCTAGCCAATACAATATTTGAAAAAGATATTCAATCTTTGGATGGATGTGTTTGAATGCTGAAGTTTACACATGAGGTGGGGCACATATTTTAAACTTGGTTGTTAGAGATGGTTTAAAAGATGTGGATGTGTCAATTTTGAAAGTCGTGCTGCTGTGAGGTATGTAAGATCTTCTCCATCAAGACTTGAAACTTTCAAGCCTTTTGTTAAAGAGGAAAGCATTGAAAGTAAGGGTCTTATTTGTTTGGATGTTGAGACAAGATGGAATTCTACTTACTTAATGCTTAAGATCGCTTTAGTTTTTAGGAAAGCCTTTAAAAACTTGAAAACTAAATGCATTCCTTACTTGAGAGAGCTTAGGAAAGTGGGTGGTGCTCCCGATGATAGTGATTGGGATACCGTTGCTTGTTTTTTGCCTTTTCTTGAAGTATTCTATGAGGCTACATTGCAATTGTCTGGATCTCACTATGTGACGGGTAACACCCTTGTGGAGGACATTTATGACATAGGTTATGAGATAGGTGGTTAAATTAATCATGAAAATGAAGGGCTACAAAGGATGGCTAAGCAAATGAAGATGAAATTTGATAAGTACTGGTCAAATGCAACTAATGTCAACCCATTAATGTTCATAGCTTGTGTGTTAGATCCTAGGCATAAGTTCAAGTATGTTGAGTGGATCGTTCGCCCTTCTTATGATCCTACCAATGCTAGTATTTTGTGTGGGCGTATTAGAGACACTTTGAACAAATTGTTTAATCATTATGCATTGTCCATCCCATCAACAAAGTCAATGGGGTCATCTTCTTCAATCACTACTTTGTCTAATGAGATTGGTGGAAAAGGGGGGAAGAAAACTCGGTTAAGGAAGCATTTTGAGAGGGAGGAGGGTGAGGAGGATGATGTTGACACTAAAAATGATGATGACTTTGATATCTTGATTTATTGGTCTTGTCAAACCAAAGCGTATCCTACTTTGATGAAGATGGCACGTGATGTACTTGCAATTCCGGTGTCAACGGTTGCTTCTGAGTCGGCTTTTAGTACCGGAGGGCGTGTTCTTGATTGGTTTTGCACTTCTCTATCTCCTAGAATGGTGGAAGCTCTAATTTGTTCCCAAGATTGGATGCGAACTAGTTATGAACTTATTAAGATAGAGGAAAATATGCTTGAATTGGAGAGTATAGAAGAAGGTTAGTGCATCTAATATTTAATGTTGACAACTTTATATCATTTCATTTGCAATCTATATTGTTGGTTTGCTCTTGTTTAGCAAATGATGTTATGTGTTTGAATTTTGTAGGCATGTCCGATTTGGTTGTAGACCAACCAACTATCATAATTGATGAGACTTTGGAAATCACCTCCATGACGAGTGAAGATTGAAGATTTGGTTAAATGTTATTCTTTCTTGTTAGTTGAGTAGTTGTGAAGTTGTGAGACTTTTTTATGTTTTGTTTTAGTCATGGATTAATTGATTGTAATTTGTGAAACTTTGTTAAAGACTTGTAAGTTGTGGAGTTTTTTTTATGGTTTTGAAAAGACTTGTAATTTGTGAAACTTTGTTAAAGACTTGTAAGTTGTGGACTTTTTTTTATGGCTTTGAAAAGACTTGTAATTTTGAAACTTTGTTAAAGACTTGTAATTTGTGAACTTGTGAGACTTTGGTTGCGGACTTTCGGGGCACATTGTTGCCTTGTTGAATAATTGTATAAAATTAAGCACGTACACCCGTACACCTACTCAATTATGTAAAGTTCTTCAAGGCAACATAAATAAGTAAATACATAATTATAGTCTTTAGTTTTAAACCAAAACAAACAATGAATAAGCGGGTACCCGCTTACTCGACCCGGGTAATTCGGGTACCCGAAAAACCGGGTAGGGCTTGGGCACTAAAATTGCCTACCCGCACTTTCGGGTACCCGCTAATGCACACCCCTAGATTTGATCCCAATTGGCTTGATGTCATTGGGACTCATCCAAGGCATCATTACAAAGTTTCTGAGAAGGAGGTCAATGAAGATGATGGGGATGCATTACAACAAAATCAAACAAGGTCCTCTCAAGATGCATTTCTCTCAACGATGGATGTGGATGAGATTTATGATCAATTTGTTGGCTTAATAGACGATGTTGGGGATATAATAATTGATGCTACCATGGAAAACCAACTTAAAGAATTTGATGAGAATGAAGCTGCCATTTTTTTTTACGATGATTGCAATGATAAGGATGATTATAATGATGAGAGTGATACTGATAGTGACTTCTTGGATAGTGATGATGATGTTGATCTTGCATGATTAATATTTTTGTTTCTTTGTTATTTATGAAAAACTTCTTAGCCATTTAACATTTTTAGTTTATGTTTAGAAAAACCTATGTTGATGTCTATTTAAAGTGTCAAACATATGTTGTCTATTATTATTATTATTATTATTATTATTATTATTATTATTATTATTATTATTATTATTATTATTATTATTATTATTATAAACCTATGCTGTTGTCAATGTCGTTGTACTTATATTATATAAGTATTGTTTTTCTGATCCCAATACTGTCAATATATGTTGTCTTTCTGATCCCATTGCTATATACTTTGATACCAATGCTTTCAATGCTAACAACATATTGTTTTACTCACATTGTTCCAGATATATTGACATTCTTTGATCCACTGATATGTAGATATCATTATTCACATTTTTCCTAAAAACAATACTAATATGCAGATATATTGTTTTCTTTGTTCCCAATGTTGTCAATATATGTTGTCTTTTTTTATTGATAACTATATTATATAAATGTTGTTTATTCATATCTACTACTTGAAATAGTAGTCTAGATGACAAGGTATGGAGGCAAGGCAACTTCAAAGGAGGTGAATGAGTACGAACAACAGAGGCTTCTGACAATTCAGGCTAATAAGGAGTTGGTGCAATCCTTGGGCATAAAACGTCTTGCATCTTCTCTCACAAGCTTGGTTGAGAGCACAAAGGAGAAGAAAAGAAAGTAAAAAAGCATAGTATCCCAAGAAGATTATGATTATGTCCCCAAAGATGAACCGACAGATAAGGATTATGAAAAACAACCTAAGCTTGGAGTGTCAACAAGGGTATGAAAATAGTTTAAGATGATATTAATTATCTTTTTCTTTCATTTTTAATAAATTTCAGTTTTCCTTATCGAATTTTGAATTATTATTTTAACACAGGCCAATACTTCGAAGATAAAATAAGGTCAGAGAAAAAGTAATTTCATCTCTCCAATGGAAATGGCTAAGGTTCTTAAATTGAATAAGAAACAACAAGAATTAATAGCGGAAAACAAGGCATTGGAATCAGTTTCTATTGCAAATGTGATTGGTGAAGAAGGTTAATCTATATGCTTTTTGAGTCGTTTGATTCCTCTAAGTGTTTTATTAAAAGTAAAACATTTATTTTCTTAATGTAGCCATTGGTAGCCAAGAGCAATTGATTGACTTTAGTGATGAAAATTTTCAAAGTGAGGAAGGTAGGGATATGGCACAAGTATTCCATAATACTTGCAGAGTTTTTTTTTGGGTAACATGTAAGCATTTTATTACCAAAAAGGAGATAATTACAACCAAATGGGACTATTAAGGCAAGTCCTAATGTAGACCTGCACAAAACAGCACCAAAAGTCAAAAGTATACAACCAAAACCAAAACAAACAACCAACAAGCTAACACCCCTGCAAAATTGTTAGCTAAACACACAACCAACCAAGCCACCCCACAAGCCAACCTGAAAACACAACTTGAACCAGCCAGTCCTAACCACAATAACAGACCACAACCAGCCACCAGAAACAACCAGCAAACCAAACATCCAAACCCCTCCCCTACACATCACCAACCACGTACCAGCCAAACACAGTAACCACAGCCATGTTGAAACCTATAGCAAAGATTCACTTGACTTGGCCAGCACAACCTGCAAACAAGAGCAGCAAGCAACAGAAGCTCAGCTACTACAGAACAAGAGTTCCACTGCTCCCAACCATGCCAAACAGCCTGCAGTTTCCTGAGCAGCACACACACAAGCCAGAAACAGGCACAAAATGCAGCCTGAGAACCCTGACCTTAGCTAACCAAACCAAGCAAAAACAGCCTGCAAACTTACACTACCAGACTGTTAGTCTAAGAACACAACTCAACAAACCAAACCATAAACTAAACACCACAGCTAGAAACAGACAACCACTACAAGACAGAACAAGAGTTCCACCGCTCCCAAACAAACTAAAACAGCCTGCAGTTCCCTGAGCAGCACACACACAGGCCTACTTACACCACAACTAGAAACACCCATTGCTGCCAATTTACCCTACTTACATCCCTAAAGAGCAGTCTATACCCAGCTGCAATAGAGAAGCTTGCACTCCAATTCCACCAGCCATTCTCAACCATCCCTAGCTTCATTTCCTCCTTCACTCTACAAATATTCTTCCACCCCAACTTGCATTAGCAGCAGGAACATAATCCACTTGCATAGTTGATTTTTGTGTGTTATTAGGTAATATTCATGTGATTCATTTTTTATTAGTACTAACATGTTGTGTTTTCTCAAAACCAATTCTATGGCTGCTTGACTACAAATCTTAAGCCCTTGCAACTGGAGACATAATGGAGATAAACCATGATCAAGATGGACAAATTGTTGTAAGAGATGCAACTCCTCATTATGTTCAAGGTGAAACATTAAATGCCACGAATCAAGAGTATCTTGCTATTTCTGATATGAATAAAGAATTCCCTTATTCTATTTAGCTAATATTATGAAAACAACCATAAAATTTTAATTTTTACATCTATGTACTGATCAAGAGAGTCATAGACTAAGTATTGTCATACCATACGAAAAGTTGTTGATATTTGTTCATGTTATGTCTAATTTGTTTGAAAAGCATACATCTAGATGGCATTAGAAAAACAAGAGGGATGGTATATTGTAGAAAGCTTACAGCATTAGCTCCTGGTGAAAAAGAAAAGTACAATTTGATAAGGATGGTAACGCAATTATCCCATACTCCTCGCTATATGCTTACTTTTTGGGTCAACAAGTACGACATCGCTTTGTTTGTCCCGTGCAAGTCAAAGGTTGGGAAGAGTATACTTCTGAAACCTTGGACCATTTATGGGCTTGTATTAAGGTAAATTGTAAAAAATATGGCATGTTATATCTTTGACTACATATCTTATGCTTAAAGCTTTATATGCCATTTAGAAATTTTTTCATTGATTTATTTATTGGCCTACATATGCAGGAAAAATGCTTATTTGATGACCCTGAGTATAGGAAAGAGGGTGTCTTAAAGCACGCACAACTCATTTTTAGGGATAGTAGGCACAAGTTGAAACAAGCCTATTTTGATGATCCAAAGCTGAAAACGAAAGATGAGCGCATAAAAAACAAGCCAAAAGACATGGGTAAAGCAGATTGGAAAATTTTAGTTGATTATTGGAGTGATCCAAAGTTTCAGCTAATCTCTATTGTAGATTAACTACAAGAGGATATGTTATCTTCGAAGATGCTAACTTTATTATACTTTAGGTGAAAATTAATAAAGATCGTGCAAGTAGATCCGTTCAGAAGATGCCTCACTATATAATGGTCTTAAAAGTTTTGCTCGCCTTAGACAAGAAATTGTAAGAAGACATGCATTTTCTACTAGTATATATAATGTTTTAATTATGAAGCAAATAGAATAGAATACATTCGATGATCTAATTATTTTTTCTCGCTTGTTTAATATTCCCTTTTGCTTAATTTAGATGGAGAAAAATGGAGGAAAGTGTTCGCGTCTTAATGTAATGGTGAAATCTCGGAAGCGAAAATCAAATAAACCTGTTAATATTGATAACTTATCAAAAAACATGCTTGTAGTGGTAAGTTTATGACTTTAAAAGGCCAATTTATCTCATAAATTACGTACGTATTTAACATGACACTACATGACCGTAGGAAGAGATGGAGAAATTGAAGGAGGACAGGGATAAAGGCCTGAATGAGAAGACATATGAGAATATTTTCCAAGAGGTTCTTGGAAAAGATACTCATGGGTATTTGCGTGCTTATGGGCCGGGTAGAAGCATTACAAAACATTTCAAAGTAAAGCCTTCTCAATTGGATCTTGCTCAAGAGGTTGTTGAGGTGAAAAAGACTGCTGAGCAAGCAGTTCAAGAAGCAAAAAAAGATGCAGAGAATGCTAGAGAGGCTGAGGATGCTAGAAAGGAGGCTGATGAAGCTAAAAAATATGCAGAGCTTGCTAAGAAGAAATCTAAAGAAAGTGCAGGTGAGGTGGATCGAAAAATTGCTGCAAATAAAATGGTTTGGAAGAGAAATCTCAAGCAATTACTACAACTTTTTGGTGTGGATGCTGATGATAAGCATGATTTCCTTAGAGAAGGTTCTTCAGCTTAAGGTAAGTATATTTAGGTGTATTTCTTGATTATGGATATTTGAATTGCTTTGGTCATGTAGAGGTAGGCAGAGGAAACCTAAGCACTCTGCTGTAGCTCCAAATTAGAAGCCTTGATGTTAATTTATTGTTTAATCATCAGAATATAGTATACAATATGGAACGCTTGCTATGGACCTATGGCTGATATGTTTGTTGAACTAATGCATTGTTCAGTCTTGATAAAATATATTCCATGGTAACAAGTAAGATTAATTTAAGGGTTAAGCAAATAATGAGTTTACCGGGATAACTTAGAATGACAAAAAGAGTCATACACCATGGTTTCTTCATCAAGTGAGCTAGACTTTGCAAGGTATATCGTTCATCAAATTAAAATTCACAAGACATATCACTCATCTAAGATACATGAAGTGTGTAAATGCATTCGAAATTCGATTTTTCCTAGTATGAGCCATTAACTCGTCTGACATTGTTACTAATTGATTAATGCTTCTTTTATGTGTCCTCTTTATGTTGTTGATGTTGTTAGTATAGTTTATCACTCTTTACCAAAATTCTAAGTTATCACTCATCTGACAACTACTTGATCAAAATTCCACACTTTATCATTCTTCCCCTTCAAATGTCCCTTTCCACTTGTTTTACCATGTCGTTTTTATACAAGTTTTAGTATAGTTTTTGAGGCCTTTTACTCTACTACTATTTTTGGTTTAGTAATAATCATTCTAATGTGAATATTTTTCTGATAGTATTGTATCTTTACAAATTACTTATTTATTGTGGTGATGTGCTTGTAGGTTGGTACTATACAAAGAAATGTATAGATGGCGAGCAACAACACAAGAAGCATATTAGTGGCAATAATATAGAGAACATTGTAGTTTTACTTTATTTTTTAAAATTATTGAACAATCGACTTTACTTTGTTGATGATAAACAATAATAGTATGTTTTAGTTCTAAGTATGCTAGTTTTTAGTACATTATTATGTAAAGGTTTCACTGTTTCATAAGTACATTATATTATTAATATCAATATATTATTTCATTGTTCTAAGATTTGTTAATTGTATTTTATCTTATTGGTAATAAATGTCTAAAAAAAACCTCGGTCAATAGAGATTGTTGGATATTAAAGTATCATATATGTCAGAACTTGGTATGTATATCGCGACGTATAATATATTTGCCACAAGATAATTGGTGGCTAGTTTTATTTCTTAGCCACTGGATATTTTGTGTCTAATTGTTTAGTAGCCACAACACTCTTAGGGAAATGAAATAGTTAGCCACGGTAATACTTGTGGCAAACGATTAGATTAGCCATGGTAACACATGTGGCGAAGCTAATTTTTCGCCACGGGATTATTGTGGCATAATTTAATATTCATGCCACAACCTCTATTTTCCCGTGGCAAAAACATAGCCACGGCCACTTGCGCCATGATAATTATTTTAAAAATTTTTGTGGCAAAACTATATAGCAACGAGATTTTTTTACTTGCGCCACAATTTCTCCTGTGGCACAAGTGACAAATTGTTGTAGTGAAAAATTAAAGTTAATTCTCATGAAAATTTTACAGAAATTTTGACAGCTCCCTATAAAGTAGCTAATTCATAATTTTTAATTCACCTGCAACACAATTATTTTCCAACTAACTCAACTTACCTCAACTTATGTCTAGGATCCAAGACACAAGCTATGAACATTAATGGGTTGACATTAGTTGCATTTGACCAATACTTATCTAATTTCATCTTCATTTGCTTAGCCATCCTTTGTAGCCCTTCATTTTCATGATTAATGTAACCATCTATCTCACAACCTATGTCATAAATGTCCTTCAAAAGGGTGTTACCCATCACATAATGAGATCTAGACGATTGCAATGTAGCCTCATTGAATACCTCAAGAGAAGGCAATAAACAAGCAACGGTATCCCAATCACTACGGGTGCACCACCCACTTTCCTAAGCTCTCCCAAGTAAGGAATGCATTTAGTTTTCAAGTTTTTAAAGGCTTTCCTGAAAACTAATGCGGTCTTAAGCATTATGTAAGTAGAATTCCATCTTGTCTCAACATCCAAACAAATAAGACCCTTACTTTCAATGTTTTCCTCTTTAACACAAGCCTTGAAAGTTTTAAGTCTTGATGGAGATGATCTTACATACCTCACAGCAGCACGGACTTTCAAAATTGACGCATCCACAACTTTTAAACCATCTGTAACAACCAAGTTTAAAATATGTGCCGCACACCTTTATGTAAAAATTTTGCATTCAAAAAACTTCCATCCCAAAGATTGAATATCTTTTTCAAATATTGTATTGCTAGATCATTTGACGAAGCATTATCAACGGTTGAAGTTCAAGTTCTCTTAAAACCCCATTCCAATAAGCATTTCTCAGCGGATTTACTAATTAGCTCTCACAAATGACAACTGACATGACAAAATTTTATAATTCTTTTATGCAATGTCCAATTGTTATCAATAAAATGAGCAGTGAGACACATATATGACAAATTTTGACCAGAAGTCTAAGTATCAGTGGTTACGCATACTCTAGAAGATAAGTTACTAAAAGTTAAGCTACTAGAGTCAAAAGCCAAAACATGAATCATACAAGCACTAGGAACTAAACACACATGAAAATAAATAAACATATAATAATGTATGCGGCTCAAATCCTCCCATTAACATAGTTCAAGCCTCTACTCTACACATGGCTATAATGGCAAGATCGGAAACTGTTTCAAACTAAGTCAAGTTCAAGGCCAAGTTGGCAACTCCCGAAACATAACTCATCACATGCCCAAATCAATCACAAACATTTTTAAATAAAATGCTGGGCACAGGGAAGTCACCATTCACAAAGTTTCATCAAACCATTCAATCAATCAATCAACTAAAACTAACTACCAAAAGAAAAACAGAAATTTAAACTATGAAAGCAGTACATTTTTTTGGTTATATGTAAACTCCTACTTCTAACAAGTAGTACAAACCATATGACTAACCTAAGAAAGAAATAAAAACTACACTAGAAAGCAGTAAAAACTAAACTAAGAAAGCAATAAAGTTACCTCCCCCAAGCCGGACTCAGCAATGTCCTCATACTTAAGGAAGTAAGGGACTCCTCTCAGTCAGAATCTTGGAGGAAAGTGTAAGTGTCCTCACTGGCATCATCATCACCATCATCATCATCATCATCACCACCACCTGCTCCCCCTGCTCCACTGGTCCCCTCTCCAGGGTTGAAGCGATACCATGAAGGGTGAGGGCCAGGAGAGGGTACTACGCCGGTACATACGTAGTGGTCGTAAATGGGGTACATGGCAAGAAGGTGGTCCTGCTCAAAAGTGTCGAACCATTGCATGAATAGCTGCTGCCGTAACTTGAAGTTGTTGAACTGGTTCTGCAGCTGTTTCATCTGTACCTGCCCCATGGCAGGGTCCATCGGGGGCTGCTGGGATGGCTGTTGAGGCACGAATTGCGGAGATTGACTCGGCCCGCCGCGTCCCAAGGTACCTGCAGAAGAACTTGCACCACGACCATCTAAAGGCATAGTATAGGATTGTTGATCAAGCAGCAATCCAGTCAGTGAAGAATTAGGGAGAAGAACAGAAACCCTGGATGGTCCTATGTACCATCTAATATGCCCCCCTTCCCTTAACTCTAGCCAATCACATTGGCTAAGGTAAGGGGCATCCAAATTGCTGGACCCCACAGCAAGGGTCCTACAATACTCAAAGTTTTCCTTGTAGTACCTGCCAACATATGTCAATAGGCCACCAAAAACAATATTGTTAATGGTTGGTTGGCCAAATCAATCTGTACCTGCATAATTCTTGCATTGAGTATGTAAATGCATAGCAAACAGGTGAGAAAGATGAAGACGATAGGGAAAAGTGTGTTTTACCAAGTGCCTCCTTAGGCACCCCATTTCTCTGGTATGAACCTCATGCTGTTCATACCGACCGAATATCGTCTCTACAAGGAAATGGTGAGTGATCCTAGGAGAGGGCTAGTGGATCAGGTTAGCTTTGGCATATTTCCATTTAGTCAAGTGAACACCTGTTAGAGAAAACCACCATGCAACATCATCAAAGCCCTTTGGGGGTCTAGCACGCCCCCAACGGGATAAATCAAAGATAGCCCCAAAAATCTTCGATCGTTTCATACCAATCGACATTAAACATCCTAAAACTAACACCTCTAACAGGTGCTTTGGAGTTGGGTCATTAAATCTCAAAACTCGACATAAACTCGTAAGTTTTGTCGGGGTAAGTTGGAGCATCCATAGTGAAAAACATGTGCATACCCATAGACTTAAACAGCTCCTCAGTTTCATTATACACACCTAAAGCACGTAACAGTTGATGGTCTAGAAAACGGGTAGGGGTAACATGCCTTACTTTTAACTATTCAAAACGCACCTTTTGCTCTTGTGAACTGAAAGCAACTAACCAGTAGGTAGAATCGCGCGCCGAATCCTTGTGGGGTCTTTCCTTGAGCTAGTTCCGACCCGTTGCCTCTTTGGTGCCATTGAAGGTGTAGTAAGAGAAGTGAGGAAGTGAGTGATGTGAGTTGAGAGAATTTTTTAGTGGGATTTGTGGTGGGGATCTAGAAGAGGTTGGAAAAATATGAAGTTTGATGAAAATTCGAGTGAATTTCGGTGAGTAGAGGGGGAGATATAGTAGAGAGAAGTTAGAGTAAAAAGAGGACTTATGAAGATTTGAATTTTAGAGAGAGAAAGAGGTGATAAGATAATGACAGGTGAGATATGGAGAAAGGAAGAAGAAGGAAGAAAAAGGAAGGAGAAAGAAGAGACGGGGGTGGGTGCGAATCGGGCGCCTGGGGCGAGTGCCACACGCCCGGAGGCGGGGTTGCTCCCCTGGATACCCGGGCGAATAGCTCATCTTTGGGATTTTTGAAAAAAAACTAAGTGTTGGAAAACCTTCCACGCGCCCGGACCGAGTGCCACATGCCTAGAGAGCGTCTTTCCGCCCGGACCTCCTTTTTTTCCAAACTTTGCCAATAATTCTTAGTCTTCAAAACTGGGTAGCGCGCTCGGGTACCTTCCCATCCGCCCGGAGGACGGCTGTTCGCCCGGACCCACCCAGGCGAGCAGTGTTTCGTGCGTTTCTTGCCCTTTTTCGCCTTTTCACCTCAATCGTACCTATAATCACACCCAAAACACTTGGAAAAATTTGTAAGTTAGTAAGAGTCCGGTTTTCGCTTTATCTCGAGCACTTGGCAAGTTAGTAAGAGTCTTGAGCACTTAGAGAAGCTATAAGGAAGCTAGGACATAATTTAGAAGCCTGGGCGAAGCTTAAAAGTCAAGTTTTAGAAGTTACGAGCGAAGCCGGAAGCCCAAAGGCTTCCTGATCATCACGCCCGGCCCGAGTGCACTGTGCCCGGTTCGGGTGCATCATGCCCGACCGGCCAGGCACAGTGATTTTTGGCTTGTTTTCACCAAATTTCGACTTAGTACTTAATGTAATTTTCCCTAGGTTTTCATTATGTATTCTATTATTCTAAAAACCCTAGCTTAGTTTAGTTTTCTCTCTCAAGAGGGGATTTTGTGAAATTCTTTCAATCATTCAATTCAATACAAATTCAGGTTTTATTCGATCTTCAATTCTAGTTTCTTTAATTCATGATTAGTTTTAATTTATGTTTTTAGTTTGAATTTCCTTAATCTCTTATGCCCTAATTTCTTGTTCTAATTCTAGTTTTATAATTATTGTTAATTCATTAGTTATGATCATGGTTTTAGTTTTGTTTTCTATAGTTGCTTTAGTTTTTATGATCATGAGTGAGTAGTTAGTTTTCTAGGGTTAGGAAAACCTTGAATAATTAATGGACTAATTAACTTAGATTGTTTTGGTTTTGTAATTAGTAGTCAAATTCCTTCTATTGGCTTATTTGTTTACAATTGAATTGTGCGCATATCCATTTGTATTTTGGTAATTGTCGAATTTGATGCCGAGAGGTAAAAATACCAAAATAACACCATTGAATAATAGGCGGAATTAATCTAGGCATGAGCGAGAGCCGCTAGATGAGTTTTGAGGGAGTCTAAGTTCGAGAGAATTAGTGAGCCCTAATTTGACGATAATTATGAGATTGAACGTTCTTTGCTAGTGAATCCATTATTTGTTCTTGGTGACCCGAATGACCCTAGACCTTAAATATTAGTTTTAATCACTGAAAATTTCCCGTAGTTAATTAGTAGTCAATAGTTAATCGATAATTCTCAACCGAGGCCCTTTACACAGTTTAAACTTTTTAGAGCTAATAGAGTTTAATTGCTTCCCTGAGGATTCGATCCCTACTTCCCTAGCTACATTAGTTAGAGTTGTCCGGGTATTTTTGATAGGTGTGTGATAGCCTCATCAAATTTTGGCACTGTTGCCAAGGAGGCAATTTTTAATTCTGTAAGTTGAGTTTTTACCGTTTCCTTTTTATATTTCTTAGTCTCAAAGAACTATTTGGTTCTTTGAGGCAGTTTCTCATCTTTGCTTGGAGTGTTTTTGCTGTGCAGGTTTACAGGTTTATGCAAAACGACCACGACCCTGATATTTTCATTTTCCCTAAGCCCGAGCAAGTACTTCTAAAGCGATTGAGAAGTAGTAGACGTAGGAGACTGTTTCTAATTTGTCTCAGTTTTTCGAGTTCACTTTCAACCCTTTGTTTTAAGGATATTTAGAGGTCCAGATGGCTGCCGAGGGAGAAGGACAAGGTAGAGGACCACCTCCTCCACCACCAACGCCGCCGCCACCTGCGGCCCGTTCATTGAGAGACTATTCCTTACCTTGTACGGAGTCTATGGCTGGGGGTTATTCAGTGCCTGATACCGATGCTGCTAATTTTGAACTGAAACCGGCTCTTGTGAATATGGTTGAACGAAATCAATATTCAGGGACATTGAAGGAGGATCCGAACTTACACTTGCAAAAAATCCTCTAATATTGTGATACTATCAAGCAACAAAATGTGTCTAAGGACTACATCAGGAGGAGAATGTTCCCGTTTTCGTTGAAGGACAAAGCTAGAACCTGGTTAAATGATCTTAATATGGCTACAATCACTTGTTGGGAGGACATGGCTCTTGCTTTTCAGAGGAAGTACTATTCTCCACAGAGAACTGCTTTATTGAGGAGCCAAATTACTAATTTCAATCAGGACACAGATGAGTCACTTTATGATGCTTGGGAACGATTGAAGGAGCTATTGAGAATGTGTCCTCATCATGGGCTTGAGAAGTGGATTTTGGTTCAATCAGTCTACAATGGTTTTGGCAATGAGAGTAGAGCTTTGTTGGATTCTGCTACTAATGGTCGATTTAAGAACCAAGAGGTCAATGATGCATATGAACTGATTGATGAAATTGCTACTCATAACTCACATTTTGGCAATCTTAGAGGACATTCGAAGAAGGGTGGAACACATGTTGTTGATGACAAATATGAGAGTTTGGCTTCACAGATCAATGTCATAAGCCAGAAGCTTGATAAGAATGGTACTTCCTCTCCTCCACTGATGTCTGTAGCTGCTATGTCTGCCCATTCAAGAGGTAATGATCCCCTTTCTGCAATTCATGTGGATCATTTGGTCACAATTCTCACATGTCATAGTCCTATAGAGCAAGTATGTGCATTCCAGGCCTACAAAAACAATCCGTTCTCCAACACTTACAATCCAGGCTACAAGGATCATCCATATTTCTGTTATAGAAGGACCAATGTTCAGAATCCACAGCCTATGTCACAAATGCAACAACCACAACAGTAGCAGCAAATGCAGAGGTTCCAACCTCAAGGTCCATCACAGCCACCTGGGTTCACTAGACCACCATTCAACCCAGCACCACCACAGCACACTAGTGAGCTAGCAGACTTGAAGAATATGATGTCACAAATGCAGAAGAGTATAGAGGCCATGCAAACTCACAAAAAGCACTTGGAGACTCAAATAGCTCAGATTGCACAATCAAATGTTCAAAGGCAACCGGGCCACCTTCCATCACAACCCACACCTCCAATATCACAGGTTCCGCAGAATCTCCCGAGGGACCATGTCAATGCCATTACTTTAAGGAGTGGAACTACTTATGAGGGTCCGACAATGCCTACTGATGATGCTACTTCCGATGTTGCAACTGGAGCTAAGAGGACTAGTGATGTGGTGATCGAAAACTTAGAGGTAGAGACAATTTCAGAAAAGGAGGCTGAAGCACCTAAGGAGAAGGAGAAGGTGGATGACACATCGATTGATACGATCCCGAGGCCACAGGTTAGGTTGCCCTTTCCGAACAGGGTGCGCAAGGGTAAGAATGATAATCATTTCGGTAAATTTTTAGCTATTGTTAAGAATTTGCAAGTTACTGTGCCTTTTACTGATTTGATAACTCAAATTCCTACTTACACTAAGTTTTTGAAAGACATTTTGAGTAGGAAACATGAGTTGAGTGTGTTGAAGACTGTAGCACTTACGGAGGAGTGCAGTGCTATATTGCAAAACCAGTCTCCACCCAAGCTCAAGGACCCGAGAAGTTTTTCTATTCCTTGTAACATTGGCCCCCTATTTATTGACAAAGCTTTATATGATTTAGGGGCTAGTGTTAGTGTCATGACTTTATCTATTTGCAAAAAAACTTGATATGGGTGCTTTGAAGGTCACTAACATTACTTTGCAGAAGGCAGATAGGACAGTGAATTACCCTAAGTGTATTTTAGAGGATGTCCTGGTGAGAGTCGGGAAATTCTTTATTCCTATTGATTTTGTTGTGTTAGATATGGAGGAGGATGCACACATCCCTATTATACTTGGTAGACCATTCTTACACACTGCAGGTGCTATTATTGATGTTAAAAATGGTAGTTTGACTCTTTCTGTAGGCGATGATAAAGTCACATTTAATCTTAATGCTGCTCTTAACGGTCATATGATGGAACAGTCATGCTATGCTATTGATGTCATTGATGAGATTTTTATTGATGATATGCCTCGATCCACTACAAAGGATCATATGGAGGCCGTTGTTTGTGCAGGTGAAGGTACCGCTGATGCCGATAACTTGATCCAGGATCTTACTGGTGAGGAATTGAATCCGGAGGAGAGCCGAAAATTTGTTGAGTTACCTCAAAGGGTTTGTTCTGTCACGGAGGTAACCCAACCTGAGATGAAACTCCTCCCCTCTAATTTGAAATATGCTTTTCTAGATGATAAGGAGTTGTATCCGGTCATTGTTAGTGCTTCTCTTAATGATAGTCAACTTGATAAGCTTTTGTCTTTGCTTAAGTCTCACAAGAAGGCTATTGGTTATACTATTGATGATTTGACTGGTATTAGTCCTGATTTTTGCATGCATAGAATCCATTTAGAGGAGGGTCATAAGCCTTGTATACAGGGTTAACGTCGTTTGAATCCTAACATGCAAGAGGTGGTGAAGAAGGAAGTTCTTAAACTTCTAGATGCAGGTATCATTTACTCGGTGCCTGATTCCCAGTGGGTAAGTCCTGTACAGGCAGTCCCTAAGAAGGGGGGAACTACTGTTGTTCGCAATGATAAGAATGAATTGATCCCTACTAGAGTTGTTACAGGGTGGAGAATGTGTATTGATTATAGAAAACTGAATGCTGCAACTAAAAAGGATCATTTCCCCCTCCCTTTTATTGATCAAATGTTGGAAAGGTTAGCTAAGAATAAGTATTTCTGTTACCTTGATGGATATTCAGGTTTCTTCCAGGTTCCCATCCATCCTGATGATAGAGAGAAAACCACCTTTATATGTCCTTATGGTACTTTTGCATATCGTAGAATGCCTTTTTGGTTTATGTAATGCACCTGCTACTTTTCAACGTTGCATGATGAGCATCTTTTCTGAATTCATAGAGTCTATTATGGACGTCTTTATAGATGATTTTAGTGTCTATGGTACTGATTTTGAATCCTGTTTGACTAACTTGAGTAAAGTTCTCGAAAGATGTGAGCAGGTGAATTTGGTCTTAAATTGGGAAAAATGCCATTTCATGGTCACTGAAAGGGGTGGTATTGGGACATTTGGTGTCCGAATGTGGTATTGAGGTGGATAAGGCAAAAAAACAGGTAATTGAGCGATTGCCACCTCCGGTGAATGTTAAAGGGGTAAGAAGTTTTTTGGGTCATGCTAGCTTTTATCGCAGGTTTATCAAGGATTTTTCTAGAATCGCGAAACCACTAACCTAATTGCTTTTGAAAGATGCTGAGTTTAAATTCACTGATGAATGTCTTGAGTCCTTCAATATGATCAAAAATGCATTAATTTCGGCACATATCATACAATCTCCTGATTGGAACTTACCTTTTAAGATAATGTGTGATGCTAGTAATTTTGCAGTTGGTGTAGTTTTAGGTCAAAGGAAGGATAAGGCCTTAAATGCTATTTACTATGCTAGTAAGACCTTGGATGAAGCTCAAGTCAACTATGCCACCACGAAAAAGGAGTTGTTTGCTATTTTTTATGCATTAGATAAATTTCGTGCTTACCTTGTAGGTTCGAAAGTTATTGTTTACACTGACCATGCAGCTCTTAAGTACCTACTTGGGAAGAAGGAAGCCAAACTGAGGCTTATTTGGTGGATTTTGCTGCTCAGAGAGTTGGATCTCGAGATTCGTGATAAGAAGGGAGCACAGAACGTGGTAGCTGACCACTTATCGAGGATACGGTATGATGATGGGGAGATCTCTACCCCCATCGATGATTCTTTTCCTGATGAACATCTGTTTGCGGTTTGTATAAATTCTCCTTTGTTTGCTGACTTTGCTAATTATGTTGTTGGAGGTGTCATACCCTCTGATTTGACTTACCAGAAGAAAAAGAAGTTTTTGCATGATGTTAAGCGATACTTTTGGGATGATCCTAACTTGTTTCGTGAGTGTGCAAATGGTTTATACAGGAGGTGTGTTCTAGAATGGGAAGTCAATGGTGTTCTTCACCATTGCCATTCATCACTGTATGGAGGTCACGCTGGACCTTCTAAGACGATGTTCAAGGTCCTCGAATCGGGTTTTTATTAGCCCACTATTCTACCAGATGCTAGAGTCTTTATTATGTCTTGTGATTCGTGCCAGTGAACAGGTAATATCTCACAAAGGCCTGAAATGCCTCAAACAAGTATTTTGGAAGTTGAGATTTTTGATGTTTGGGGCATTGATTATATGGGACCCTTCCCATCTTCTAATGGAAACCGTTACAGATTGGTTGTTGTGGATTATGTTTCTAAATGGGTGGAAGCTCTTGCTACCCCCCATTGCGATTCTAACATCTTGTTGAGATTGTTTAAGCAGGTTATCTTTCCTATGTTCGGAGTCCCTAGAGCTATCATCAGTGATGGGGGAAAGCATTTCCATGAGAAGAGATTAGATAAGTTGCTGGAGAAGTACAGTGTCTACCAGTGAACGGGATTGGCATACCACCCACAAACCAGTGGTCAAGTGGAGGTTTCAAATCGAGAAATCAAAGCTATCCTAGAAAAGATGGTTGCAAAATCGAGGAAGGATTGGACTAACAAGCTCTATGATGCTCTATGGGCGTATAGGACGGCTTTCAAAACTCCAATTGGCACTTCATCGTTCCGGTTGGTCTATGGTAAAGCGTGTCATCTTCTGGTTGAGCTAGAGTACAAGGCATATTGGGTAGTAAAGGAGTTGAACATGGATGCTAAGCTTGCGGGGGAAAAGCAACTTCTTTCATTGAATGAGCTTGATGAGTTCCGCTTAGCGGCATATGATAGTGCCAACATCTACAAAGAAAAGACCAAGAGGTGGCACGACAAGAGAATCATGAGAAGAGAGTTCCAAGTTGGTGACAAAGTACTTTTATTCAACTCTCGTCTCAGATTATTCCCTGGAAAGCTAAAATCCAGGTGGAGCGGTCCTTTTACGGTTACTATGGTGAGCAAATTCGGGTTCGTTAAGGTTCAAAACGATAAAGTTGAAAAGTTCAAGGTCAACGGACAACGATTGAAGCTCTATTAGGAAGGCGATGCGGTTGGATTAGTGGAAGAGGTGCATTTCCACAATCCCGACTCCCATTGTCCACTCCGGACCACGGTCAAGCTAATGACCTTAAAGAAGCGCTTTTAGTTATTTTCCATCCTTTAGTTTCACTTTTTCTTAGTTTGTTAGTGAGAGAGTGTGAGGGACTAACGGGTTTTGTGAAGTGTTAGTGGTTTTGTAGGTTTAGGGAGCATTTTTGAGGAAGCAAGAAGGCAAAAAACGCCCCCTAACATTATGCCCGGCCAACCGGGCGTATTGCACACAAATCGGGAAAAAAGACGTAATTCGGGCACGCGTCACATATTTCAACACTTAGAAAAAACACCACACTTGTCACTAGGCCCGGCTACCCGGGTGAGATGCACTCAAACCGGGCGCCCTGCACCTAGGCCGGGCGAACTGCTCGATTTTAAACTGTGCAGGAACGTCATTTTGAAACGGTCATAACTTTTAATCTAAGACGGTTTATGGGGCATACGACCTACCGTTAGAAAGCTCTTTGAGTCTACTTTCCAAGGCAGCAATAATCAGGCTCATCAAATTTTTATATTGTGAGATATGGTCGAAAGAGTGAGAAGTGGTCAAATTCTAATACGTGAATGCTACACAAGCTTATCTCTAGAGCCCACACCTCTCTTTCTTTCCTTCACCACTTCATTCCTTCCCCTCAAACACTTTTATCACCTTCCATAAACTCCTAAAACCCCATCATCACTTTCCCTTATCTCTCACTTTACTTCCTTCAGCATGAGGACATTGTTAAGTCTGGCTTGGGGGAGATAATTTTATTGCTTTCTTAGTTTAGTTTTTACTGCTTTCTAGTATAGTTTATATTTCTTTCTTAGGATATTCATATGGTTTGTAGTACTTTTTAGAAGTAGGAGTTTACATATGACCAAAAAAAATGTACTGCTTTCACTGTTTAGATTTTTGCTTTGCTTTTAGTAGTTAGTAGTTGAATTGTATGTATTGATTGAAATTGTTGATTAATGAGCATTGATGAAAACTTTATGAATGGTGACTTCCTTGTGCCCCGCATTTTATTTTAAAATGTTTTTGATTGATTTGGGCATGTGATGAGTTATGCATCGGGAATCGCCAACTCAGACTTGAACTTAACTTAGCTTGAAACAGTTTCTTATCATGCCATTATAGCCATGTGTAGAGTAGAGGCTTGAACTGTGTTAACGGGAGGATTTTTGAGCCGCATAAATTATTATATGCTTATTTCTTTTCATGTGTGCTTAGTTCCTAGTGCTTATATGATCCGTGTTTCGGCTTTTGACTCTAGTAGCTTGGCTTTGGTGTGTTACATGTCGAGAATGATAAAAGGCATTCATTTCTTTTAGGAGCTTTCAGATTTTAGGCTTTCCTTCACAAATTTCCCCTTGGTCCTTATTTTGAGCTTTAAATTCCTTCATTTGCATTTTAGCCACATTACAACCCTGTTGGCCTTGTTTTATTGATATATGACCAAGCTTGGCTTGGGGGAGTTGTGGAGTTTTTTTGTTGATGTTTTTCATTTTTTGGAGGTTTTAGAGCTCAAGAAAATTGTGAAATGGTTGTTGTTAAAGTTTAATAATAGGTCTCACATTAAGGCTCTGCATACCAATGTCTAGGCTAGTTTTTAATGAAGAATTGAAATGTTATACCTTATATCGGCCTAGTTATGTATGTGTGATGATTTTTTCTTTGACATATCATTAAGAGTCGTGAACCTAAGTTTGAAAAAATTTTGAAAGTTGAAAGAAATGTAAAGAAAAGAAAAGGAAAGGAAAAAAAATGAGAAAGATTGATAAAATGAGCTTGTGATTTTTGGAGTTGTTGAAGTATAAAGTTTATGGTGTGATGTGACTCCATAAGTAATCGGTTTGATGTTGGAGTTGAATGTGGAGATGTTGACTGTGTTCTTTGATTGTTATATGCGTATAACCCGCATTTACCACCACATTATCCCAAACTTTATCCTAACCATCACCCCAACCACGTTACAAGCTTACAAAGACCTTTTTGATCGGCATGTGCATGAATTTAGTTCTTGTGAAGTGAGTGAATTGCCAAAGCTAGTGAGTATTACTTGCATTTCGAGTCGACTTCCGCATTAGAATTGAGTGACTACCCTTAAACACGTGCATGAGGCGTGAGATGTGGGTTTGGGTTCTCAAGATTTGCATTCAAACACTTTTTGCATTTGCATTCTTATCAAGTGTTTAAGCCAACCATTGTTAAGTGGATGGCGGTCAAGGAATTTTGATGGATTGGTTGAGGAACTTACGTGCTCGAAGTTGCTTGAGTTGATTTCTTTTCAAAGTTTAAGGGGTGAAGTCATTGTTCGTTCAGTTGTTTGCTTGAGGACAAGCAAAGGCTTAGATTGGGGGAGTTTGATAAGTTCATTTTATATTCATTATTGGCCCCCATTTTATATTGGTTTTTGGCTCTAACAAGGCTCTTTTGAGCCCATTCTTCTAACTTCGGTTGCTTTTAGTGCTGGTTGCTTTGATTTCACATTTAGTGCAGGAATTAATGCTTTTGTGTCGGTTTTCGCTTTATCCCGAGCACTTGGCAAGTTATTAAGAGTCTTGACCACTTGGAGAAGCTATAAGGAAGCTAGGACATAATTTAGAAGCCCGCGGGAAGCGTAGAAGTCGAGTTTTAGAAGTTACGAGCTAAGCCGGAAGCCCGAAGGCTTCTCAATCATCACGCCCGGCTCGAGTGCACTTGCATCACGCCCGGCCGACCAGGCACAGTGATTTCTACGTGTTTTTAGCTCGTTTTCACTGAATTTCGACTTAGTACTTAATGTAATTTTCCCTAGGTTTTCATTATGCATTCTATTATTCTAAAAACCCTAGTTTAGTTTAGTTTTCTCTCTCAAGAGATGATTTTTGTGGAATTCTTTCAATCATTCAATTCAATACAAATTCAAGTTTTATTCGATCTTCAATTCTAGTTTCTTTAATTCATGATTAAATTTAATTTATGTTTTTAGTTTTAATTTCCTTAATCTCTTATGCCCTAATTTCTTGTTCTAATTCTAGTTTTATAATTATTGTTAATTCATTAGTTATGGTCATGTTTTTAATTTTGTTTTCTATAGTTGCTTTAGTTTTAATGATCATGAGTGAGTAGTTAGTTTTCTAGGGTTAGGGAAACCTTGAATAATCAATGGACTAATTAACTTAGATTGTTTTGGTTTTGCAATTAGTAATCAAATTCCTTTTATTGGCTTGTTTGTTTACAATTGAATTGTGCGCAGATTTAGTTATAATTGTGGTAATTGTCGAATTTGACGCCAACAGGTAAAAATACCACAATAAGACCACTTAATAATAGGCGAAATTAATCTAGGCATGAGTGAGAGCCGCTAGATGAGTTTTGAGGGAGTCTAAGTTCGAGAGAATTAGTGAGCCCTAATTTAACGATAATTGTGAGATTGAACGTTCTTTGTTACACTAGTAGAAAAAATGGATTTTGCTGCGCCACATTTGCTGCGGTTCTTTGACATTTTTAAAGAACCGCAGCAAATACTTGTTGATGATTTCAACACAAAATTATTTGCTGCGGTTAAAGTATTTGTTGCGGTGTTTTTTGCTATTTGCTGCGGTTATAACCGCAGCAAATAATTTAACCAAATAAATGTTCAGCCCACGAGCCCAAATAACTGCCCCATATATAACCCTTTTTCTCTCCTTTTTTTCGTCTTTCTCACTAACCGTAAAACCCTCACCCTCACCCTCCCCCTCTTCCACTATCACTCTCATTCTCACTCTCACCCACTATCTTTCTCTCAATCTCTCTCTGTTTTGCTCCTCTCTCGTCCTTCAAATGCTCCTCACCGAAGGCGATCTCCTTGCTGTCTTCGCTCATCATCTTTTTCATCACAATCAATCTCCTTTCAATCCGATGAACAACGAAATCGAAGGTCATAAATGTTCAATCTCCTATCAATCCTCTTTTGGTAGGGTTATTTGGTTTTGGTGTTATGGTTTTAATTTTTTTAGATTTAAAATTGGGGGAAAAATTGAATCTGGGTTTTTTAGGGTTTTTGGTGATTCATTTGTTTTTGGTTTTGTGTTTTCGGGTTGGGAGTTAGGGTTTTATGTTTTCGATTTGGAGTTTGGTTGTGGGTTTGGGTTTGGGTCATGGCTTAGGGTTTGCGATGTTGGTTCGTGGGTTTTTGGTTGTGGGTTTGGGTTTGGGTCATGGCTTAGGGTTTGCGATGTTGGTTCGTGGGTTAGGTTTTTGGTTTGGTTCGTGGCTTAGGGTTTTGGTTTAGGTTTTGGTATTGGTGTTGGTTCGTGGGTTAGTGTTTGGGTTAGGGTTTCTGGGTTCTAGGTATTAGTTTTGGGTTCGTGGGTTTTGGTTTTTGGGTTGTGGGTTTGGTTTGATTGTTGATTTGTGCAATTGATTGTTTGTTGCTCTAATATTTGTTGTAGTGCCTCTCTTCTGGTAGTGGAGCTTAAAGCTGATCAGAGAACTGTTTTTGCCTCTCTTCAGGTTGATATTGAAACACGATATGCTTATTTCCTGCTCTTTTCCTCAACAAGTGTCCGAAGACGATTTCTATATCCTTAGCAATGCTTGAATGTCTTTTATTTTCATGTGAATCTATGGCATGTGAAGAAATTTCATGATAGTAAGGAGAAATTATTGTAGCATTGTAGTTTTCTACTCCTGTTCCAGAAATACATATCACATCTAGGTCACTTAGCCCTCATTGCTCTGTTGGTGACTGTTAAGAGCTCTGTAGTCAGGAAATCATCTTGGAATATCAAAAATTAATGTTCATTATTTCATTCCTGCGTGATTGAAGTTTCACATCCTGTTAATCACCTAATTATAAGATATAAATCAACAAATGGCCATAGGCCCATAAGAACAAACATGCCTACTTTTAGATCCCTGTAAAATGTTTAAAATGGAGATGAAACTATGTATAATAAGATGATGATGTTATACTTGGTATAATAATCAAGGTCTTGGTATAATAATCAAGGTTTAACACTGTGCTTATGTTTTTGATGCTTAGGTCAGAGGTCTTCAATGAAAAGGCTTTTGACGAATGGATGCTGCTTGGTGAGGCACTAGTTTTACCAGCAAGTTTGAGTCTGTACAAGGAACTTCAGAAGCTTGGATTCACAATATAACATCTTAAAGTCCATCTTCTAGGTTCTGTTTTTTCCCATTCCCTTTATTGACCAGTATTAATGATTTTTAATGGATTTTTGAAATAATAGGGGACCTGATGACAAGCATAAATTGGCTGTTGAATACAAATCGGAAAGGAGAAAGGCATTAGAAGACGAAGGTTACAGGATTCACGGTAACTCTGGAGATCAATGGAGTGACTTGCTGGGGTATGCAATTGCTCAGAGATCATTTAAACTTCCTAATCCGATGTATTATATTGCATAATCGTTACATTTTAAGTCTTGCTTCTCCTAATTGCTGCATCCTGTATTGGCTGTATGTACCACAAAAAGTATGAATAACTCATTCATCTTGTAATTTATTTGAATTTAATGAATATTCAAGCCTGTCCATCTCAAAGTGTGAACTCTTCTGTGGCTCGCAGTTTGATGTTCTTCTGCTCTTCTTTGAAGTAATGAATCTTGTTTAAGTTAAATTTCAAATGTATTTTTGTGATAGAAGTGTATTTTTTTGTGATAGAAGTGTAATTATATTGAAAATAATTGATTCTATGTATGTATAACATTTCAGCTTCTAATTTTGCTTTAAAATGCAAAAAAAAAAATTATTTTTTTGGGTGCTTATTTTCTGCAAATATTCACAAAACCGCAGCAAATAAGTGGTTTTTTTGGTGGGAAACTGCACTATTTGCTGCGGTTATTGCTGCTGCGGTTAAAAACCGCAGCAAATACCTCTAAAAAAACCGCAGCAAAAGTGGATTTTTGTAATAGTGTTAGTGAATCCATTATTTGTTGTTGGTGACCCGAATGATCCTAGACCTTAAATATTAGTTTTAATCACCGAAAATTTCTCGTAGTTAATTAGTAGTCAATAGTTAATTGATAATTCTCAACCAAGGCCCTTTACACAGTTTAAGCTTTTTAGAGCTAATAGAGTTTAATTACTTCCCTGAGGATTCTATCCCTACTTCCCTAGCTACATTAGTTAGAGTTGTTCGGGTATTTTTGATAGGTGTGCGATAGCCTCATCAACTAGGTTACCTCATAGCTCATAGGGGGTGTGGGTTTCGGAAACTGAGTTCCTCAACCAGGCCAACATCACCTTCATAGTAGTGCTTGAGGCGGTGTCCATTAACCTTGAATCGCTCCCCTTTATCGTTCTGAACCTCCACAAATTCGTACTTGCTCACCGTGGTGACAATGAAAGGACCGCTCCACCTAGACCTCAACTTTCCAGGAAAAAGCTTCAATCTAGAGTTGAATAACAAGACCTTATCACCTGCTACGAACTCCTTTCTTATAATTCGCTTATCATGCCATTTCTTAGTCTTCTCCTTGTAGATCTTAGCACTATCATAGGCTCCTAATCGAAACTCATCTAGCTCACTTAATTGAAGTAACAGCTTCTCACCTGCAAGCTTGGCATCCATGTTGAGCTTCTTTACTGCCCAGTAGGCCTTATACTCTAACTCAACTGGTAAATGGCACGCTTTCTCGTACACTAATCGATATGGAGATGTACCGATAGGTGTCTTGAACGTCGTTCTATATGCTCATAATGCATCATGCAACTTGCTACTCCAATCTTTCCTTGACTTTTCAACCGTTTTCTCCAGGATAGCCGTGATTTCTCGATTTGAGACTTCCACTTGACCACTGGTTTGTGGATGGTATGCCAATCCTGTTCTGTGGTAGACATCGTACTTCTCCAGCAGCTTATCTAACCTCTTCTCATGGAAGTGTGTTCCCCCATCACTGATGATAGCTCTAGAGACTCCGAACCTAGGGAAAATAACCTGCTCAAAAAATCTCAACACGGTGTCAGAATCACTATGGGGGGTAGCAAGAGCTTCTACCCATTTAGAAACATAATCCACAGCAACTAATATGTAACGATTGCAAGAAGAGGAAAGGGACCCATATAATCAATACCCCAAACATCAAAGATTTCAACTTCTAAGATACCTGTTTGAGGCATTTCATGCCTTTTGGAGATGTTACCTATTCGTTGGCACGAATCACACGACATGACAAAATCTCTAGCATCCTTCAGTAAAGTAGGCCAATAAAACCAGACTGCAATACCTTGAACATTGTCTTTGAAGGGCCTGCATGTCCTCCATAAGGTGATGAGTGGCAATGGCACAGAATTCCATAAAACTCCCAATCAGGAGCACATCATCAATATAGTCCATCAGCACATTCCCAAAATAAATTTGGGTCATCCCAAAAATACCGTTAAACATCGTGAAGGAAACGCTTCCTCTGCTATGATGAGAGATTAGGAGGCAAAACACCACCTACAATATAATTAGCAAAGTCAGCATACCATGGTGATTTAACTGCAACAGAAAGTAAATGATCATCAGGGAAAGAATCGTCAATGGGAACTAGTTCTGCATCTTCGAATCGAATCCTAGAAAGATGATCAGCTACTACATTCTCTGCTCCCTTCTTATCACGAATCTCGAGGTCAAACTCCTGCACCAATAAAATCCATCTAATCAACCGTGGCTTAGATTCCTTCTTGGCTAGGGTGTAATTCAAAGCAGCATGGTCAGTGTGAAGAATCACTATAGATCCCAGTAAGTATGATATGAACTTGTTAAATGCATAAACGACTGTTAGTAGCTCCTTTTCAGTAGTGGCATAGTTAACCTGAGCTGGGTCAAGTGTCTTGCTAGCATAGTAGATCGCATGGAGGACCTTGTCCTTCCTTTGACCCAAAACTGCTCCAACTGCATAGTCACTAGCATCGCACATGATCTCGAACAGGAGGTCCCAATCAGGAGATTGGATGATGGGTGCAGAAGTAAGTGCCTGTTTAATCCTGTTAAAAGACTCAACACACTCATCAGTAAAATCAAAATCTGCATCCTTCAAAAGCAATTGGGTTAGTGGTTTCGCAATTTTAGAAAAATCCTTAATAAACCTGCGATAAAAACCTGCATGACCCAAAAAGCTTCTTACCCCTTTGACATTCACAGGAGGGGGAAGTTGCTCTATTACGTGAACCTCTGCTTTATTGACCTCAATACCGCGTTCAGAGATTAAATGTCCAAGCACAACACCTTCAGTGACCATAAAATGGCACTTTTCCCAATTCAGCACTAAGTTCACCTCTTCACATTTCATAAGCACTTTGGTTAGATTTTCTAAACACACATCAATGAAGTTCCATAGACACTAAAATCATCCATAAAAACTTCCATAATTGATTTAATGTAATAAGAAAATATACTCATCATGCAACGTTGAAAGGTAGCAGGGGCATTACATAAACCAAAGGGCATTCTACGATACGCAAAAGTACCATAAGGACATGTAAAAGTGGTCTTTTCTCTATCATCTAGATGAATAGGAATTTGGAAGAATCCCGAATAACCATCTAAACAGCAAAAATACTTATACCTAGCTAGTCTTTCTAACATTTGATCAATGAAGGGGAGGGGGAAGTGATCCTTTTTTGTTGTAGTATTCAGTGTCCTGTAGTCAATACACATACGCCAACCTGTGACAACTCTAGTGGGAATTAATTCATTTTTATCAATTCGCACGACAGTGGTCCCACCTTTCTTAGGTACTACCTGAACTGGACTGACCCATCGAGAATCAGGAACAAAATAAATAATACCTGTATCAAGCAATTTAATGACCTCTTTCTTAACAACTTTTTGCATGTTAGGATTCAAACGACGTTGACCCTGTATGCACGGTTTATGACCATCCTCTAACTGAATACGATGCATGCAAAAATCAGGACTAATACCAATTAAGTCATCAATAGTGTAACCAATAGCCTTCTTATGACATTTAACACAAATAACAATTTTTCAAGTTGACTATCGGTAAGTGAAGCACTGACAATAACAGGATATAGCTCTTCTTCATCTAGAAATGCATATTTCAAATTAGAGGGAAGAGGTTTCATCTCAGGTTGTGTTACCTCCTTTACTGAACAAGCATCTTGGGCAACTGCAGGAATTGACAGTTGCTTCCTGAATCAGTATCCATTCCTGAAAGGGCTTGAATTAATTTATCTGATTCCTTATTGCCTTTACCTGAAATCACATCCAAACACAAAATGGCCAACAAAAGATCCTATTTAAGGGATCGAGGCAAGTCATCATAAACAATCTCTTGAATTATATCAATTTTATAACATGATTGCTCTAACATAGGACTCTTTAATGCACTATCAAGGTTTAAAGTAACCTTGTCATCACCTACAGAAAGTGTTAAACTACCATTCTTTACATCAATGACAGCACCTGCAGTATTTAAGAATGGTCTGCCTAAAATAATAGGGATGTGTGCATCCTCCTCCATATCCAACACTACAAAATCAACAGGAATAAAAAACTTCCCAACCCTTACCGGGACGTCCTCCAAAATAACTTTTGGGTATTTCACAGTCCTGTCCGCCATCTGCAAGGCAATGTTAGTAAACTTTAGAGCACCCATATCTAATTTCTTACAGATAGACAACGGCATAACACTAACACTGGCCCCTAAATCACATAAAGCCTTATCAATAAAAAGTGAGCCAATGTTACACGGTATCGAAAAACTACCGGGATCCTTCTGTTTAAGTGGAGACTTATTCTGCAAAATAGCACTACATTCCTCAGTTAAAGCAACAGTCTCTACTAAACTCAATTCCCGCTTTCTGCTCAATATGTCTTTCAAAAACTTATTATATGTAGATACCTGTGTAATCAAGTCAGTAAATGGCATAGTAACCTGCAAATTTTTGACAATATCGAGAAACTTACGGAAATGATTATCATTCTTACTTCAATCTACCTTATGCGGGAAGGGTAGTGGCACCTTGGGAGGGTCAATGCATCAACTAGCTTGTCAGCTATTGGGACCGTCTTTTCTGAGGCATCTTTCTCCTTAGAAGGTGTAGGCTCTACTATCTCCTCAATTACCACATTTCTGGTCTTGCCAGTTTGCACTCCTATCTCCGAATCAGCATCATTAGTGGGCATCTTAGGACCTTCGTAGTGGGTCCCTCTTCTGGTAGTGACGGAGTTTCAATTCTCTCTCTGAGCTGGTGGATTCGGTTGAGGAGGTAGTTGACCCTGCTGCCTCTGAGCTGTAGACTGTGTAATCTGAGCTAGCTGGATTTCTAGTTGCTTATTGTGAGCCTGCATTGCCTCCATATTCTTCTGCATCTGCAACATCATATTCTTCAGCACAAAAATTTGGCCATTAGGTTGAACTGGTAGTGCCGGTAATGGTGGTCTGCTGAAACCTGGTGGGTGTGGTGGTACATATCGTTGCATCTGCTGGTAAACCTGCTAAGGAGGTATAGTTTGCTAAGGAATTTACACATTGTTGCTGTTCTTGTAGGAGAAGTATGGATGATCCTTGCACCCTGGATTATATGTATTGGAGAATGGGTTGTTCTTGTAGGCTTGGAAGGCACACACTTTCTCTACTGAACTGGTACATGATTGGAAACTATGACCGAATGAACCACATGAATAACAGAAAGGCTCAGTGCATCCTGAAAGTGCAGCCATTGCAGCTACAAGTGATGGTGGAGGAGCTGTAGTACCAATCTTATCGAGCTTCTGGCTTATGGCATTGATCTGTGAAGCTCAACTCTCGTATTTATCATCAACCACATGCTTTCCACCTTTCTTCGAATGTCCCCTGGGATTAACAAACTATAAGTTATGAATAGCAATTTCTTCGATCAAATCATATGCAGCATTAACCTCTTGGTTCATGAACCGACCACTAGCAACTGAATCTAATAATGTTCAACTCTCATTCCCTAAACCATTATAAAATGAGTGGACCGGGAACCACTTCTCAACACCATGATGTGGGCACAATCTCAATAAATCCTTGAATCTCTCCCATGCTTCATACAATGTTTCATCTGACTCCTGGTTGAAATTCGTGATCTTACTCCGAAGGGTTGCAGTTCGATCTGGAGGGTAATACTTCCTTTGAAATGCTAGAGCTAACTCTTCCCAATTGTTAATATTATCCATATTGAGATTGTTTAACCAAGTACGGGCCTTGTCTTTCAGTGAGAACGGGAACATCATTCTTCTAATATAATCTTGAGAGACACCAACTAGCTTAATCATACGACAGTATTGCAGGAAGTTATTCAAATGCAACATTGGATCCTCCATCAGTGTTCCTGCAAACTGATTCCTTTCCACCATATTCACTAGAGTTGGCTTCAGTTCAAAATTTAGAGCCTCAGTATCAAGGAACCGATAACCACCTCCAACTGTTGCAGAACTGGGCTGGGAATAATCCTTCAACGATCGTGGTTGCAGGACCGGCGGCGGTGGCGGCTGTGCATTATTATTCGGTATGTTGTTGTCATTAATATGTGACTCTGCCATATCTTCCCTATCAGAATTCTGAGAAATGCTCAAATCAGAAAAGAGTTGTGACACTTCCGATAGTATCCTTTCAGAAAGAACGACTCTTCGAAATCTCCACTTCCTTCTACGGCTCCGCTTATGTAATGAACGTTCTGGTTCAGGATCAATCCAAACTAGCATGCAACCTGTACCTGCACACAAATCGAAACTGTAGATATCCGTAAAAAGTGTCCCAAAGAACAATGGTTCCTTGAGACAATATAAAAGAAAACAAAAATAGGACAAAATAACCCGAGTAGTAGAAATTAACTATTGCCTCCCTGGCAATGGCGCCAAAATTTGATAAGGACAGTCATATACCTATCAAAAGTAACCTACTACTCTAACTATGTAGACAGGGAAGTAGGGGTCGTATCCACAGGGAAGCAAGCAATTCTACTAATTCTAAAAAGTCACTTTGTCGTAAGGGGCATTTGAATATTGGGATTTGAATAAAAGTTAACTAGTACTAGAAATGAATCAATTAAGAAAAGAAATCTATAACTAAGCCTAGGACATCGGTACACCATAGATCAACAAACGAATTGCACACAATTGATTAACAGATTATTAATTTCCTTGAATTAAGGTTCACTAATTCTCTCGAATCTAGTCTCCTTCAAAACTCCTCTAGTGGCTCTCGCTCACTTAGACCCGTTTTGCCTATTGTCCCTATGATCTAATTGTGGTAATCTTACCTCTCGATATCGATTTCAACAATATCAGACTAACAATTAAATCTGGCCAGTATTTAACTAAAAGCAATATAAATTGACAACAAGAATTCAAGAACATAATAACCAAACTAACAATTATGAACAAAACATCAGGAACGATCCATAGATCCCCTAGTCCTAGAAAGGGAACTACTCACATATGATTGAAGGTACGGAAACTTAATTAATAATAGACATTAAAACTAAAAACATGATTAAAACTGACAAATTAACAATAACTATAAAACTAAATCTAAACATGAAACTACTAAAACTAAACACATAAATTAAAAATAAAATTAAACATGAATAAAAGAACAAGAATTAAAGATTGAATGAAACCTGAATTTTATTAATTTGAATAATTGAAAAGTATTCCACAACTTAGAAAGAAAATTAGGGCTAAAACTAAGTTTTGTGAATGAATAATGTGCAAATAGGATTTTGGAGTACAAAAACAATATATATTAAGGCCTAACAAAGCAAAACCGCGTGAAAAAGTCTCTTCGGAGCGGCCTACCCGGATGGGTCTGGGCGAGCAACCCTCACCCAGGCGCTTAGCCTCGACCCGGGCGGGTGGCTTCCTTGCTTCGTTTCTTGATTTCTTGATCGTTTTTCCTTAATTGGTTCGTTAATTCTTCATTTAATACTCCTAATCCTTAGTAAAGCTTTCCAAACGACTTCAACTCTTCACTAACTTCTTCAGGTGCTCCAAAAGGCTCGGAAAACAACGATAAATCATCGATTCCAGTAAAACCTTATTAAAAGCACAACAAACACTCAAAATAGCAAAAGTTTGTAGAAATGGCTCAAAAGAGCCATATTAGAGCTAAAAATCAATGGGGATTGGGGGTAAAATACATGTCAAATATTAACTTATCAACTACTATGATTTACATTCCGTTATTATAGCACTCTTATTACATCAATGATGTTGGAATGTTAATTGTTTTGAAAGAAGTTGACTAGTAGACAATAAAGAAAGAAAGAGCAAATTAAGTTGTTTAACAATTTGAGCAAGATGAAAGTTATTTAGTGAATGTTTATTCACATGTTTATAGCAAAGTTTAATGAGCAAATAGCTATCCACTCAAGGTTTATGTGTGGACAAATAAAGGTTTAATTAATGAAGAAATAAGAAGTAAATAATATGATCACGTGTTAATTAAGATAATTAATATGGTGTTCATGTTTGTTGTGTTTCTATATCTATGTTCTATGCTTTGCTTGGTGAGTCATAACAAGTAATTAGTTTGTTAATCACGTAAAGTGAAAAAGGATTCGCACCAAAACTCTAGGAACATATATATCTAGCTTGAGTATGAACATTAAAGGGAGATATAGGAAATGGTAATCTATGACTTCTAATCGAGGTATAAGGTGTGGTACTCTTTATTAATTTTAAATGCTCTGGAATTCTGTCATTTTATGTGACATAGGTAATACCTTCTTGAAGTTGCTCCCAAGTTGGTGCCCAAAGGGCGAATGTTTAAGGAGGAAACCCGTTCGATGCGAAATCCAAAATTAATTATTAAAATAACTTTAATGAATGTTGAGTCTATGTTACATGTACTTGGTTATGGCAAGGTAAGGCTATGTGTTATTTATGCTCTTGCTTAGGATTATTCATGCTAGTGTGTTGCATAGTTTTTAGTGTTCATGTACTCAACTTTGCTGATTACGTGTATTATGTGCATGGCCTTGTCTTTCACTAGTACAAAAAATGGATTTTGCTGCGGTTTTGAACCGCAGCACTTATAGTAGCAGCAAATAGGGGGTGTTTATTTGCTGCGGTTGTCAACCGCAAAATATAGTGCTTTTTTTGCTGCGGTTATTTACAAAACCACAGCAAATAAGCACCCAAAAAAATAAAAAAAAAATAAAAAATAAAAATTTTTGCATTTTAAAGCAAAATTAGAAGCTGAAATGTTATACATACATAAAATCAATTATTTTCAATTGAATTACACTTCTATCACAAAAAATACACTTCTATCACAAAGGTACATTTGAAATTTAACTTAAACAAGATTGGTGATGGACTTGTCAGCGAGTGATTGGAGAAGTAGAGCATACAGCAGCACAGTACAGCAGCGCGATCCGAGAACCAGTAGCAGCAGCATTACGGTAGCGGCACACCAGCAGCAGTGGCGGGCCAGCAGGACAACAAATAAAGAGAAAAGCAAAGAGAGCAACAGAAAAAAAAAAAAAAGTATAAATCATACCCTAATTCTTTCATTCAACCATATCTATACGTTCATGCAACCATCCCTATTCTTATTCATTCGTTCAAGCATTATCATTCATGAATAAACCCATTCATTCATTCATAAAATCAATCATAAGCTCAATCTCATCTAAATATGTCATTCAAGCATCATTAAAATACTCATTCAAGCATCCATTAATATACTCATTCAACCATTCTTTCGTTCAATTATTTATTCATATAGTAGTCTCATTTAATCATTTATTTTATATAGTATTCTCATTCATAACTCATACATAAACAAGCAAAATTCATTCACAAGCATTCATATATTCATCATTCAATAATTCATTCATTCTTATCATTCACGACATCACAACAATAACATCACATTAGTAACAACCAACATCACAGCAATAGCCACAACAACACAACAGTAGCAACAACACGCAACAATGGCAGCATTACGGCAGCAACTCAACTCAGTGACTCAACTCAACAAATAACCAGACAGCAACAATAACAAGACAATCACTCACTCATTTGTAAATAGACTATATATATATTTATGTTTATATACATAATATCCATCAGGGAAGTGGTTACGATCACCCACCATTCGAGTTAGGTTACTTCAACAGGTTTTTAAGCCTGGAGCAACTCAAACCTCAATGATGCTGACCATGGTCATCACTTGAGTCCCTTCATCATTTGGAGATAATTAGTGTCTTATGAAAAAGAACTCATTTTTTATCAAACAATTGTCGGACTATAAGGGACTCGATCATCATTCAACAATTGCATCACCATAAGAGATTCAATTGTCTCACCATAAGGGAATCAAGTAAGAAGCAACACATCAGACCACAAATCAATAAACATCAATCATAAGCATCAATTCATTCATTCAACCATTACATTCAAACAATGAAGCATATCACACTACAACAAAAATGATTTTTAACAGCTCTTAATTAATAGCGGTTTAGCTAATAACCGCTATTAAAAAGTAGTCTACTAACTTTTGATAGCGGTTTAACTTATAACCGCTATTAAAAACACAAAAAAACTTCATATGACAGCGGTTATATTTCAACCGCTATCAAAAATCACCAACAAAGTTCATATGACAGCGGTTATATTTCAACCGCTATCAAACCTAATTTACCCAATTAAAAAATGACGTCTTCACTCTCCCACAAACAAACCGATTGCAAAAGTTAAACCCTCTCCCATTGAAACAATCTCTGAACCTTTATTGAAGGAGGTGCTTTAGGCGGCAATTGCAACCAGCGAGTACATGTTTACGACTATGACGGCTCCACTCTCTCCGATCTGAACTCCACACCAATCATCTCTCTTCATCGTTGTCTTTTTTGTCGTCACCAAAGTAGCTAAAACCTAACTCCATCCTCGTCGCCAGAGCAGCTAGCCGACTGCCAACACCATCGTTGTCCTCTTATAGGTACTAAGTTACAAAATTTGCTTCTCCTTTTATAGTTTATAATTTTTGATTCATAATTTGCTATTGTTATTTTTTTTCAGTTTACTAGTTAGTTTATAATTTTTGATTGTTGTTATTTTTCTTTTGTAGTTTATTTATGCGCTCAACCAACGGTTCAGATTTAAGTTTAACTATTAATCCATGTGACAATATATGGGGCAATGGATAATGACACGTGTCCTCTTATTAACAAATATTAAAAGGCAGAAAGACAGGTGGAAGAGAGGAACCCCATAACACGCCGGGTTATCCTCCTCTCCCTCTCCACCAAAAGGAAGAGAAGAATAGTACTCTACTATACAAAGGACTAAACAGTGAATTCTCACTAGTATAAATACCCATGAAAAACTTAAACAAAGGGAGAGATACACATTTATTACAGGCATTTATTGTGCTCATTCTCTCTCTAAATCTCTCTCTACATTCTTCAATGTTTACTTACTTAAGCATCGGAGGGGGATAAATCCAACAAGGATTTATTCCTTTGTGCAGGTATACGAGGCGTGGAAACTCTGCTCGTCCAGTGACCAAAGCAAGCCAAGTTCTCTTATGTTAGCGCCCTCTTCATCACCTGTTGGTTTGGACGCCGAAGTGTAACGCCAAGTCAATTAGCAAAAGTATTGTCTGTAGCATTACTGTGTGATCTTGGTATTAGAATCCAATAATCCTGTAATTATTTGTAAGGATACAACATTTGGCGTTGTTTGTGGGGAAGACACATAGCAATGGCAGGCAATAATCAGTTTATAGATTCAGACGAGAACTTAAGGGATAGTAGCTCGCCTAATCAGACAGGAGTACCAGAACAGTCAGAAGCAGCCAACGGGCAAACGGTAACCATAGACCAGCTAGACGCCATCTTGTCTCGTTTCCAACACACCATAGTCGAGGTTGTGGAGGATCAGGTTAAGAAAACATTAAAGGATGTGCGGCCAGAGAAACGCAAAGCAAGCAGGCAAGTCCAAAAGGAGGGAATTGTGTCGACACATCCTGGCTAGAACCAAAACCCCATTCGGGGCAAAAAGGGGGGAAATATTTAAAAGCACGCCTGGGAAGGGAAAGGAAGCTCGTCAAGAGTTGGAGGCCCAACCTTCTGACGAGGAAGGCGAGGAGCAACAAAGGGTCAGAAGGAAACCTACTCAGCCATATGTCTCCTAGAATGAGAGTATGGTAATATCGTGGAAGACGCCGTTTTCTCTGGCGATTATGGTAGCACCAAGAGCGTACAAAGTCAAACCACCAATCATCGAGGCCTTTGATGGCACGACCGATCCTGATGACCATGTTACTACTTTCAAGCACGCCATGCTGCTTCAAGGAGCTGATGATGCTACTTGGTGTAAACATTTCCCAGCAACGCTAAAGGGAGTGGCACAAAAATGGTTTGGAGGTTTACTTGACAATTCCATAAATAGCTTCATGGAATTAAGCATCCTCTTTTGCCATCACTTTATGGCAAATAAGCAAGAGAAAAAGACAAGTATGCATTTAAGCAAAATTTCACAAGGATACTCTGAAACCTTAAGAAATTACATACAACGATTCAACTTGGAAGCGTTGCAAATTCCAAGTTTAAATGAAAACGTGGCGTTTGGTTGTTTCTTCCTGGGATTAAGGGAGGAAACGTTGAAATTTGATATTGTTCGGAAAGACATAAGGGACCTTAAAACTGCCTTAAAGGAGGCAGAGTCTTTCATTCACGCCACAAAGCTCTACTCCACCACCAAGATGAAAGGAAATTTTGAGGAAAGTCGAGAAGGTATCCCCAAAAGGAAGGAACGAAGGGCGGAAACCTGGTCTATCGCCCCAGCTAAAAGGGAAGACAATAACAAGTTCAAACGGAAAAGGGAGATCGCCCCCTATGTATCTCCCTATGAGTATAATAAGGAAATAGGGGCAATTTTGAAGGAAGCAGGCCCAAGGTTGGGGATCTAGATGCCCGCCCCCATGAGAGCTCCAGTGGAAAGTAGGGACAAAAAGAAATTTTGCCACTTTCACAAAGATGTAGGGCATTATACCAATGACTGCAAAAATTTGAGAAGAGTCCTTGACGACTTGGCGTCCCAGGGCAAGTTGGGGGCATACCTCAGGGGAGTTAGAAGGGAGGAAAGAAGTAACCATGAGAACTCTGGGTATGATACCCCGCCGGATGTGGTGGCGGTCATCTTAGGAGGGTTTGCGTCTGGAGGCCCGACCAGGAGAGGGGGCAAGGATTATGCCCGCCAACTAAGCCAGGTATACATCACAGCATCAACATCAGCGGAAGAAAAATTCCCGGAGGTGTGCATCTCAGAGAGAGATAGGGGAAATATACGAACGCCGCATGACGACCCCATGGTAGTAGAACTGAAGGTTGCCAATTTGAAGGTACGAAGGATTTTGATTGACACCGGCAGCTCTACTGATATCATCAGCCTATCTTGCCTAGAGAAGTTAAAATATGCAAAGGAGGCATTGAACCCAATCCATCACCCAATAATTGGATTTGGGGAAGGCATCATTCATCCTATGGGCAGTGTCACCCTGCCACTGCGATTGGGGGATAAAGCAAACCCAAGGAACATGTTTGTAAAATTTCTGGTTGTACGGGATACAATGGCGTACAATGTTATTCTTGGGCGTCCAACGTTGAATGCTGCAAAGGCAGTTATAGTGCCCCATTTGATGCTGATGAAATTTGAGTGTGATAATGGGTCTGTCGGATCTATACATAGCGACCAGCAGGCCGCCAGGGAGTGTTATTAACTACTCTTAGGCTCTTGAGCCAGGGAATCCCAGAGGAAGGGTCTGCGCCATCAAAGAAGAGGAAGTTGGATGACAAGGCAGATGAATTGTTGGTGGTAATAAATCTAGATCAGGCCAGTAAGCCTATAGTTGTGGATGAACACGAAGATGTTGTGTTGGAAGAAGCCAGACCTGAAAGAAAGGTGAAGGTCGGAAAAAATTTGGTGAGTGGGGAGAAGGAAGAAATCAAATCCTTGCTCAGGGAATTTAAGGATCTATTTGCTTATGAGGCAAATGAGATGCCAGGTATTGATCCCAGCATAGCTGTCCACAAGTTGAATGTGGATCCATCAAAAAATCCAGTACTGCAGAAAAAGCGAAACTTGGGCAATGAAAGAAATAAGGCAGCAGCAGCGGAGGTTCAAAAGCTCCTGGACGCCGGGTTCATCCGACCTTGCCAATATCCCCAATGGCTGGCAAATGTGGTTTTGGTTCCTAAGCCCAATGGGACTTGAAGGATGTGTGTAGATTACATAGATCTCAATAAGGCGTGCCTAAAAGATTGCTTTCCTCTCCCAAAGATAGATAAGTTGGTGGATTCTACAGCAGGCCATGCTCTAATGAGCTTTATGGATGCATATTCTGGCTTCCATCAAATCCCCTTATATAAAGAAGATCAGGAAAAGAGTGCCTTTGTCACCGAGCAGGGGGTATATTGTTATCAGGTTATGCCTTTTGGGTTAAAGAACGCCCCAGCAACTTTTCAAAAGTTGGTAACTACGGTCTTTTCAAAACAAGTTGGGCGGAATCTTGAAGCGTACATCGATGACATAATTGTAAAGAGTAGGCTAAGTGGCGAGCATGCTCAGGATCTCAGAGAAACCTTCGAAACTCTGAGGAAGCACAATATGAGGCTAAATCCCAAGAAATGTGTGTTTGGGGTGACCAAGGGAAAGTTTTTAGGTTCCTAGTGGACAAAAGAGGAATTGAAGCCAATCCAGACAAGGTTCAGGCAGTGATAGATATGAAGGCGCCCACCTGTGTAAAGGAGGTCCAAAAATTGACTGGATGTTTAGCGGCCCTGGGAAGATTCCTGTCAAGATCTAGAGACAAGTGCCATCAGTTTTTCAACACAATCAGGAAGAAGGCGAGGTTTGACTGGACGCCGGAGGCACAAGAGGCGTTTGAATCTCTAAAAACACATCTCCATTCGTTACCCAGGCTGGTCAGTCCTTTGATAGGAGAAACATTGTTTGTGTATTTAGCAGTGTCTGGGGTGGCGGTGTCTGCAGTGTTGGTCGCCGAAAGAAATAAGGTCCAAATGCCTATGTATTTTGTTAGTCATGTATTACAAAATGCTGAGCAAAGATAATTGCTCATTGAAAAAGTTGGTTTAGCTTTGTACCAAGCGAGTAAAAAATTGCGCCCTTACTTTCTAGCTCACAAGCTTGTAGTCTTAACTAATCAACCAATTAAACAAGCTATGAAAAACAAGGAATCATCCGGAAGAATGCTAAAATGGGCTGTTGAGTTGGGGCGTTTGAGATCAATTATGAACCTCGGAAGGCAATCAAAGGGCAAGCTTTAGCAGAATTTATAGTCGAAACCACTCGCCTTGAGCGGTGCCAAGAGAGAAAGGATCATTGGACATTGCATGTAGATGGGTCCTCTACTCAGCAAGGGGTCGAGGCAGGTATCGTATGTCGATTGCCAGAGGGCGACATTTATGAATATGCAATGAGGTTCCAATTCAAGGCTTCTAACAATGAAGCAGAGTACGAAGCCCAGCTAGCTGGAATCAGAATGTGTAAAGCAGCAGGGGCGACCAAGGTAAACGCCATCTCTGACTCTCAGTTGGTGGTAAGCCAGATGAATGGACAATTTGAAGCACGAGACGAGGTTATGGTTCAATACCTTAAAACGATTCAGGAAGAGGTCAAGGATCTTGTAGAATTTACCCTTAGCCACATTCCTAGAACGGACAACAACCAAGCTGATGCCTTGGCAAAGTTGGCAAGTTCGGCGCCGGATGACACCCCGAAATCAGTTTTTTGGGAGGTTAAAGAAAAGAGAAGCGTGGGAGGAGAAATCGTTTATATCGATCGAAGCAATACTTGGATGGATGGAATAATGGCATACAAAATATCGGGCATCCTCCCAGAAGACAGAAAGCAAGCTAAATACATCAAGGCCAGGGATAAGTGGTTCATAATATGGAAAGGGGCGCTCTACAAAAAATCTTTTTCTCGCCCCCTACTGAAGTGTGTCACACTAGAAAGTGGAAGGAAAATTTTGGAAGACTTCCATTAGGGACAATGCTCCTCTTACATTGGGGCTGGAGCTCTAGCAGAGAAAGCCATGAGAACTGGGTACTTCTGGCCTACACTTAGAAAGGATGCATGGGAAATGGTACAAAAATGTCACAAATATCAGATCTTTGCAAATCTCCATCAAAAGCCGGCGACCTATCTTAAACCGGTTCTAAGCCCACTTCCTTTTGCTAAATGGGGCATGGACATCCTTGGACCCTTCCCTCAAGCAACGGGTCAACGAAAATTTGTTCTAGTTGCAGTGGATTACTTCTCCAAGTGGGTCGAGGCTGAATCTCTCCGAAACATAACTACTAATGATGTAAAGGGGTTCGTCTGGAAAAATATTATCACCCGATATGGCGTTCCTCAATCCATTGTTTTTGACAATGGAAAGCAATTTGAGAATGACCACCTTAAGGATTCGTTGGGCAACCAAGGGATACACGCCCACTTTGCAGTAGTGGGACATCCACAGGAAAATGGCCAAGTAGAGTCTTTCATTAAAATCCTCTGCGCCGGAATCAAGAAGAAGTTGGATGCAGCAAAAGGGTTATGGGTGGAGGAACTTCCTAATGTTCTATGGTCCATTAGAAATACAGTCAAGTATTCAACTGGAGAAACGCCCTTCACCTTGGTATATAGGTCAGATGTCGTATTACCCATAGAAGTGCAAGAGCCTACGTTGAGGGTAATGTTATATGACGAAGACGCCAACTGGGAAATGATGAAATTACATCTGGATTATCTACCTGAAGTAAGAGGAAACGCCTTACTCCGACAAAAATTGTACAAAATATGAATGAGTCAGGAGTTCAACAAGACGGTCAAGAAACGTCAGCTTAAGAAAGGTGACTTAGTGTTAAGGAAAATGGAAACAGTTGGGCGAGTAGGTGAGCAAGGAAAGATGACTCCAAATTGGGAAGGGCCTTATAAGATAGTAGAAGAAATTCATGATGGAACATTCAAATTAGAGAGGATGAATGGGCATCTTCTCCCACGAACATGGAATGTAGACACCCTTAGGAAATATCAAATATAAATGTAATGTTAAAAAACCCGTTTTAATGCAAAAAGAAAGATTATGCAGAAACATATGATAAAGACCCCAAATGGCGTGCAAACGTTAGGGCAACTCTCCTATAAGACCTCAAATGGCGTTCAAACGCTGAGGCATGATAAAGACCCCAAATGGCGTGCAAACATTAGGGCAACTCTCCTATAAGACCTCAAATGGCGTTCAAACGCTGGGGCATGATAAAGACCCCAAATGGCGTGCAAACGTTAGGGCAATTCTCCTATAAGACCCCAAATAGCGTGCAAACGTTAGGGCAACTCTCGTATAAGACCTCAAATGGCGTTCAAACGCTGAGGCATGATAAAGATCCCAAATAGCGTGCAAACGTTAGGGCAACTCTCCTATAAGACCTCGAATGGCGTTCAAACGTTGAGGCATGATAAGGACCCCAAGTGGCATTCAAACGCTGAGGCTATTACACTAAAAGGTGCGCAATAGTTTTTAAAAAAAAAATTGATGAACTGCAGAAACCTGAACTATGTAAGGTTCAGGGGCAATCAAGGTAGTTACACGAAATGAAAGGGACCGCACATTCCGGTTAAACCTTATCAAGTTCAGAGTTTTCTTTTTATTCCGGTTAAACCTTACCAAGTTCAGAGTTTTCTTTTTATTCCCTCATTTGGGTAAGATAGCTGATAAAAGAAATGTTAAAGTGAGAAATAAATAAATAACATTAGTTGCAAAAACTAATAAAATATTTGCAAAAAGCAGTAAATAAATAAAGGAAAGCCGTGTTTGAAAGAGATTATATTATTAATTGTGGTCAATTCTTTACAAAGGTAAGGGCCAAAAATACAAAGTGCAAACTACAAGGGAGGGGGGATAGGGGCATCATGAGCTAGACTATCAGCTATAGTCACAACTTCACTAGGAGTAATGCTCTGATCGCCAGGCGCCTTGCTTTCAGCCTGGTCCACAGGATGATCAGATTCCTCCTCTTCCTCTTTGATAGAGGTAGATTCAAAGGGGAAGGAGGGTCATCATTGTTGTGCTTGGCCAAGAAAGCCTTGATGACATGATCAAGCCGGCACTCAAAGTAGGAATAGTCAACCTTTTCTTCACTATGGCGATAACAAAGTTCCCATCCCTCCTTCACCAAGTTTTTCATATCGGTCATCCCCTCGTCATAGATGCCAATGGACTCTTCTTGGAGCTCGTTCATATTAGCTTGTAGAGTGGCGATCTGACGCTCTAAAGCCTTTTTGGACTGGGCGAGCTCTTCTTTCTCGCCTAGGGTTGTGTCATATGATGACTTGAGTTCAGAGTGGCCCTTTAATTTTTCTTCTAACTCTTGGTTAGCTTTCTCTAAACTTGCCACTTTGGACTCAGCATCATCAGCCCTCTTGGTTTCAGCCGCCAACCTACTTTCCACTCACTTCCTGGATGCCACCTCAGAAGCATATTCGGCGTCGGTAGAACCCTTAGCCTTAAGCATGTTAGTGTAAGCACTGTTTATTCGCTCACAGTACTGTTGCATCTTAATTAACAAAAGAGGCGTCCTTGTCCTGGCGTTCCTTCTCCAGTGTGGCTTTCAGCTGAGTAGCCTCAGTTGAAAGTTGGCGACTTTGTTCGGAAAGGGACAAAGCCTCAGCAACAGTTTCACGTTGCTTTTGTGCCCAGCTGGCGAACACATCAAGATGAAGCATAACCTAATAAAAATAATAATAACGAAAATTAGTAGGGTAAAATAATGATTGCATCAAACTAAGAAAAGATACAAGTTTGGAGGAAAAGTTACATTGGCGAGATCCATGAGGCATGGACCTAGCAGTCCATCTTTAGCGCCCTTCAAGCCTTCAGTATAACCTTCAGGGGCGCACTCTAGCATGTAACCCAGCATGGTCCTCTTCTCGGTAGAGGAGAGGCGCATTGAAGGAACGCGCCCAGTCTCCACAGTAGCAGGAGATCCCATTGAAGTATCCATTGTTAGGATTTCTGAACGGGTGACCGGAAAAACGGAGGCACGGGGATCAGTTGGTGAATAAATGACGGAATCGGAAGATGACTAATAAGTACGAATAACATTGGGTCTAAAAGAATTACCAGATTGCTGGGCTTGCAGCTTGGTGGCTGCTGACATGTTGGCTTTCACCTTGTCAGCAAGGTCGGACAGGACGCTGCTGTCCAGATCGGCGTCTGCCGGGGCTGAGCTAGAGGGGCCAGCTTTAGGGGGACTAGCGCCCTCTTTAATTGTTGTAGCAGGCGTGGATTTGGATGAAGACCCCGCCAGTTTAGATTTTGGGAGTGTGGGAGTTTGTGTGTGTGGAGTGGGCTGTTTAGTTGAAGAGGGTGTGTTGGTTGGTCGAGTGGAGACAGGGGGAGTTTGTTGGTTTGATGGGGACGGGGCGTTGGATGGACGAATGGTAGATTTTGAGGAAGTGGAAGGTAGGGGAGAAGGCCCTGCCTTTGTTTGAGTGGGTGAGGGAGTGGTCACCTTGCCAAAAGTAGGAGTGGCAGATGAAGGAGTCGCCTCCTTAGGAGGGTAGGGTAGAGAAGAGAGGGTTTTGGGTTTGACAGCCACGTGTTTTACCCTCTTCTGTTGACCTGGAAGCACAGGAGAAGAGTGCTTCCTTTTGACGCCCCCAGTTGGGGGGGTGGTATCTTGCCTCCCCTTGGAAGAAGGTGCAGGCGTTGTTTGCTTCCCCTTTGATTTCTCCACGCCCCCCGCAGAGGCGGAGGCATCCACTTTTCCTTTTCCTTTACCCTCGCCCGCTGAAGGGGCAAGGGTGGCGGTCCTCTTAGACCCTGGCTCCCGTATGGATACGCCGGGGCGCTTGGATGAGGGCGCCTCCACGTTGCTCGCCGCATTCTCCTAAAAAAAAATTGAATAAATAAATAAATTTTTAAGTAAAGCTGGAAGATAAAAGAGTATAAAATACTAACAATAAAAATAAAGAGATGGGAATGAAAAGCTTAGTACCTTTTTAAGGGCGAGCTTCTCCTTTAAGCTCATCGTCTTCCGACGAGCTAATATGTCCTTCACGGACTCCAAGGCTTTCCCCTCGCCTAATTCTTCATGTGTAAGGAGGACCATAGCTTTTTCTAAAAAAAAAAAAACAAAAAAACAAAAAACGCAAAAGGGAAACGTTAAGGAATATAGATAAGGGATTGATTTATAAAGGGCTGGCATAAAGGCAAAAGGGGAATAATTAAACCACCAGGTACCTTTCTCCAACTTGGCGCAAAGACCAGTGGCGCAAAGGAAAAAGTTGTTATTGAGTAAATAGGGGAGAGGCACCCAGTTGGCAGGACTTTCCTTGTCCTCTTAGGACGCCCTAAAATAGGCCTGGGTGCGCTCTTCATCGGCGGTCAGGTGAGGGGTGGCGTTCGATTTTCCCAAGTGTTGGGCGTTATCATTCCACCTGCCATAGCGGCCCAACATGTTAAGGTCACTGGTCACAAAGAATACGAATTTGACCTTCCACTCCTTAAGGTTGGAGGTCCTATCTATCACCGTCCTATAGTGGGGACGGTTAGAGATGGCGTACCAGCTGTACCCAGGTGCAGGGTTGTGAACCCTATTTAGGAAGTGAAGGGAGCGAAAGGTGTTGAAGGAAATAGTCAATTTCTTCAAAACGCAGGTGGCAATGAAGGAGTTAATAAAATGCCAAGAGTTGGGGGTCAGTTGGGCGATCCCTATGTTATACTCATGTAGAAGAGTGTCCACGAAAGGATGAGGGGGGAACCTAAGTCCAAGTAAAAGGGCGTCCTTATAAACCCCAAATACGTTGGGCTATACGTGGGTAATAGTGGCGCCTCACAAAGGGTCAATCATTCTAACATTTTCAGGAAGCCATAAGGATTTCCTGAAAGGACCACGGTCCTCCCCTAATTGTTTGACCCAAGAATTACTGACAGGGATGCCACTTGGATCGTTCTTAGGGAAGAAGGATTGAACCTCCACCTCCTGATGCTCGCCGCCTTTCCCTTGGTCCTCGCCAGGGGGATCGGCGAATAAAACCTCAGTGTCCTCTGAAGGATCACGCCTTGGGGAAAGCGCCTTTTCAGAAGAGGAAGAGGAAACCACCATTGTGCGAATTCTTCTTGCATAAAGTTTTGTTCTAACCATAAAATTCTACACATAAGAGATAAATGGTGTGAGATTCTGCAAAGTTAGAGGTGGCGAGCTATCAGGAGATGAGGAGGCGAGATACATGGCTCTCGCCCCTAGAAACCCCGGTGAAATAGGGTTCTCTTCATCCCGCAAAATCCTTCTTTTGATCAGGGGATGAAGATATACCCCATTAGAGGAGGAAGCAGAAGCCATAACAGGAAAGAAGGAATAAATACACAAAGTAAGGGGTTAATACCTGGAGAAAATGCTTGAGACGAACTGGTTACCGCAAGATGGGGACTAATTTAACACAAACTTGAAGAAATAGCTTGAAGGAATAGCAACTTTCACGCGAAAGAAATAGCAAAAACACAAACTACAACTCACCAAAAGCTTGAAGAAACTCACTATTTTCAGAGAGAACAATTAAAAGATTAGTAAGAATAAGAACGAATAGGGGGGAGAATTAACGGGGGTAAGTATTTATAAATGGTTTAAAAGGGCCGAAGAGACTTTTCCCCTTGGAAGTTGAAGAGGCAGGGGTAATCCTGACCATTTCTAAAAAAGGTACACAAGAACGACCCCTTTTCTTCCCCTCGAAAACTGTTCTGTAATCATTTCAGTTCTTCATTAATTATTTGAAATCATCAAATCGTTTCATTAATTACCTGGAATCCGTCTCTTCAAATTCAACGGTTTGATGAGAGGCAAATGTTATACGCTCAACCAACGGTTCAGATTTAAGTTTAACTATTAATCCATGTGACAATATATGGGGTAACATGAATGACACGTGTCCCCTTATTAACAAATATTAAAAGGCAGAAAGCCAGGTGGAAGAGAGGAACCCCATAACACGCCGGGTTATCCTCCTCTCCCTCTCCACCAAAAGGAAGAGAAGAATAGTACTCTACTATACAAAGGACTAAACAGTGAATTCTCACTAGTATAAATACCCATGAAAAACTTGAACAAAGGGAGAGATACACATTTATTACAGGCATTTATTTTGCTCATTCTCTCTCAAAATCTCTCTCTCTACATTCTTCATACGTTTACTTACTTAAGCATCGGAGGGGGATAAATCCAACAAGGATTTATTCCTTTGTGCATGTATACCAGGCGTGGAAACTCTGCTCGCCCAGTAACCAAAGCAAGCCAAGTTCTCTTAAGTCAGCGCCCTCTTCATCACCTGTTGGTTTGGACGCCGAAGTGTAACGCCAAGTCAATTAGCAAAAGTATTGTCTGTAGCATTATTGTGTGATCTTTGTATTAATCCAATAATCCTTTAATTATTTGTAAGGATACAACAGTTTATAATTTGCTTGATTGTTTTTTAGTTCATAATTGCTTCTTATTTCTAAATTAAATGTTAGATTGGTTATTGTTAATTACGCAATTATTAGTTTCATTGTTAGTTTTTGTTTTTTGATTGTTTATTGTTAGTTTCTTTTTTAGTTTTTGATAGCTAATTGTTTGTTTTTGTTAGTGTAAATTGGAGATTGAAATGTTTCCTATGGCTTAAAGCCTTAAACAATTTGAAATTGGATTCTCTATTAGAGGGCTAGGACAATCTAGCAACTCTACTTATGCTCACACTTTAAATCTTGCCACATAATAGCTCTTATTGGAAACCTATTAACAACCAAGTTCTCCATCATCCTAGCAATTTACCAATGATCCATTAAATTGAATGTTGATGTGGCTTTCAAGTCTAAACATGGGAAGGTTGGTGTTGCAGATNGTGTTGCAGATGTTTTTAGGAACACACAAGGTTCTTGGATCATGGATGAGATCTTAGCCATTCTTGAGGGCATAAAATTATAATAGAGGGTTGTAATAATGTTTGGTTGCCAAAGAGTTGTTAATATGATTAATGCTCTGAATGTAAATACTTAACAATGCCCTCACTTGCTCGAAAACTGCAGGGATATCACTAATCAGACTAGTGGAATGTAGATTAAATATGCAACAACTCAACAAGGTCTACAAATATGCTGGCTCATATTGTCTTGTACGTTGAGGAATTCAAGTATAAAGAGTCTTCTATTAGGATTCTTGACCAGGTTACAAAAATAGTTGGTCCTGCTTGTTCTTCTTGTTTCCATTCTGTTCTATTCTAGATCTACTTGCTGCTTCTGTTCNGCTTCTGTTTATGTTTTGTTTATTCTACTTGCTTCTCCCATTGTACAAATTTGGCTTGTGCTAGTTTTCTCACATATAATGTTTTTGAATCACAATAATGTTGATTAAGATGAATGGTAGTTTTTGCAAGATTATTTTATGAGTTTATTTGAGAAAGGTGTAGTTCAAAGTAGAATGTAATATTTGGATGGACAAAACTGTTTAAAGGTGTGCAATCATTGGAACACCAACTAAAGAGGTTTAAAAGGAAAGAGGAAAGCAACGAGATTGAGTTAAGGTTTGTCGAATTTGAGTTTTATTCATTTCTCTTTTAAATGTGTTGATTTTGTGATATATAATATGTGTTCATGTGGTGAGTGATAAGTGTATTTTATTCTTATATTTTACCCCCTTTCTTAGTTTATTTTGACTCTAACCTATGCTCTTCGGAGCTATTTTGGCTAACATTTGGTTGTATGGAATTGTTTGTGCTTGTTAGTGACTTTTTGCAGGATTTCGGTGTTTTTGCATTGATTCCGAGGCAATCATATGAGTTACAACTAGATACTAGAAGCCATGGGTTAGAATTGAAGTAATCAGGAAGCTAGGATGAAGCCTGGAGTAACACAAGACGAGCTGACTTGATTTAGGCGAGAAAGTCATTTCGCCTGGGCAGTCGGGCGGATTTCGCCCGGGCAGTCGGGCGGATTGCTTCCAAGGCCAAAATCATTCGCTTCGTGAGCCCGATCGGGCGGATTTTGCCCGATTGGTCGGGCAGCTTGTCCGGAGCCCGTTTTTCACTCCTTTTTACTCAAGCATTGTACTTTTTATATAAATAGTGTTTGTGTTAGGTCTTTTGAACACAGAAGAGACTAGACTAGAGATGATTTTTCTCTCATTAGGATTTTTCATTCAGTTTCTCTCTAGAACTTACTTTTGTCAAAACTCAATCATTCATTCAATACAATCGAAATTTCAGGTTCTTCTTTATTTTCTTCTCTTGTTTTTATTAGTTTAATTATTTTCCTTAGTTTTAATTGTTAGTAGTATTTTAATTTTAGATCTTGTTTTTGCTTTAGTTCTTGCTTTTGAGTTAATTTTTGTTCTTGTTAATTAGTTTAATTGTTGTAGTCATGTTTTCAGTTCCAGTTCTTATGATTAAATTAGTTCCTTTAGTTTCAATTATGCGTGAGTAGTTCCCTTTCTAGGACTAGGGGATCCATGGATTGATTTTGATGCTTGTTCTTAATTGTTAATTGGTTATTAATGTACTTGAATTTCTGTTGTCAACTTTTATTGCTTTCAGTTAAATACTGGCCAGGTTTAATTGTTAGTTTGATATTGTTGAAATCGATGCCGAGAGGTAAGATTACCACAATTAGATCATAAGGACAATAGGCAAAACGAGTCTAAGTGAGCGATAGCCATTAGAGGAGTTTTGAAGGGGACTAGATTCGAGAGAATTAGTGGACTTTAATTCAAGGAAACTGATAATCTAATTAATTAATTGTGTGCAATTTATTTGTTAATCTATTGTGAACCGATGTCCTAGACTTAGTCATAAATTCATTCCCTTAATCAACTTAGTTCTAGTTTTAGTTAACTTTTTAGTCTTAATTCAACATTCAAAGGCCCTTTACACAGTTTAAACTTTTTAGAACTAATAGCTTTAATTGCTTCCCTGTGGATTCGATCCCTACTTCCCTAGCTATATTAGTTAGAGTGGTTTGGTTTACTTTTGATAGGTGTGCGATAGCCTCATCAGTGAGTGTAGTGCTTGATGGATACTGATGTGGCACGCCAACTCATGCCACGTGTCAGCATAATACTGGGCCACGTGTCCACTAAAAGTCCAGGTGGCACTGCCACTTGGCACTGACTGGACCACCAAGGTGGGCTCCACACGGCCATGTGTCGTTGTAAGATTGGGCCACGTGTCCACAACAAATACTTAAAAGAAGAGAAACCTCTGCCACGTGTCGCAATCCTATTCGAGGCTACAAGGTAGGGAAAAAAGGAGGAATTTGGGCCTTGAGGCTTGAATGCAAAAGCCCATGAGGCTTGATCAAGCATCAACCAATTAGACGATGACAAATGTCATCGTCCTATTTGTTGGCCTCCAAACCTAAGGCTATAAATACCCCTCAAAATCATCATTTTGGGGGCATTCAACATTCAAACATTCAATCAAATCTTCATTCATCACACTAAGAGAATTTCTCTCACTAGTTTCCCTCTCTAGATTACCAAATTGCTAATTATTGTTAATTTGCTTTAATCCTCATACAAATACTTACTTAAGCATCGGAGGGGGAAAAAATCCTACGAGGATTTTATTCCCTTGTTTTGCAGGAATCGAGGTCTGAGCCATCAGGAAGTGAACAAGCCAACACTTGTCCATCTGACGTGTAGTCCTCTAGTTCCCTCTCCACGTATTCAGTTGAAGAGACCCTACAAGGACCTCATTCTACATCAGATACAGATTGATATTATCAACTTGGGGCAATGACTAGAGAATGATATTATATACAAACATCATTAAGCTTGCTATTAAAGTCTTATGAAGTCAATTTTGTGTTGTATCGACCCTCTTGGACTTAAATTGAAATATGAGGTTTTTGTACACATGTTTGTGTTCATATATTGAATGATAGTCCTGCAAATTTTGTATACATGTTTGTGTCCAAGACTACCAATATATTTAAGTGAATTTATTTTAGTATAGTTGTATTTGATATTCAAGGTTTAATTTTTTTAATTCATTAACTGAATTAATTATGATTTGAAACTTGTTTCTGGTAATATATTTACATTTTTGTATGCTCAAGTTATCATTGTTGTTCAATTGATTTGTATGATGTTTTGTAGAGCATTTTTTTTATTCGGTAATTGTTACTAATATAATTTTTTTTGTAGGTCGAAGAATTAAGGAATAATTGAGTGCACTACAATTCTTAGTTTGTCGTTGGACGATCCAATTTTCAAGTAAATGTATAAAAAAAATAAAAATTCTATATGTAACAAAGTATAACTATGATTTGTATACTTTTTAACTGTAAATCTTAACTTTATTGATATAGAATAATTTTATTTTTGTGATTTCAATTCAGATTTTTTTTTAATTATATCACCACATCAATGATTCAATGAAAATATTTTAACGAATTTAATTAGCACCCAATTTAATTATTTTTTTTATAAAAATAATCCGCTTTTAATAGCGGTTATAAAAGAACAGCTATTAAAAGTGTTCATTTAAGTAGTTATAGAAGCACTTTTAATAGCGGTTGTACAACAGCCGTTAAAAGGGAGCTATCAATCATTTATAATTTGGCTCCCTTAGAACTACTTTTAATAGCGGTTCTATAACAGCTATTAAAAACATGCATACTTTTAACAGCTCTTAGAATAATGGCTGTTGTGGAACAGCTATTAAAAGTGTTTTTAACAGCTATTAAAAGAACAATTTGGTGTAGTGTCAGGTAGAGCAGTGGATGATTGTCAACTTAAATGAAAGCTTGGCTAACCATATTGATAAAAAGAATGAAATAATAACAACAACAATAACACAACAACACAGCAATAACAATAACATCACAGCAATTACAACAACAATAAACACAAAGCAATAACAACAGCATGGCAATAACTGCACAAGAATAACAATAACACATAGCAATAACAACAATTCAATAACAACAAAGCAACAACACTCACTTAAACACTCACACTCACCTTTCACTCACTCAGTCACTCACATTCGGAGTCACTAACACACACACACACACTCACTCATATTCAGTCAGTCACACACTCACTCATCACTCAGTCAGTCACACACTCACTCATCACTCAGTCATTCACACACTCACTTATCACTCACAGCCACTCACTCAAATACAAACACTCACCATTCGCTCAAACCACAAAACAAAAACTGAAATGGAAAATGGAGGCAAAATGGGAAAACTAAACAATTATAATAGTTATTAATGGAACAATAAAGTCACTCAATTACTTGAGTTTTTCAGCTCAAAATTTCACTGCTTAGTTGATTACCTACAGATTTTTTGTTCATTAATTTTGCAAGAGATACAAGAAAGTCCTGCTAACAAGCACTTAATATAGAAGCTACTGCTCTTATTTTGCAAGAGATACACTTAATAACAATATAGCCAAACACAGTCGCACACTCAATTCATTAAAACACAAACCCAAACACACACTCAATTTAGTCATCTAGTCATCAACACAGTTACTAAGTCACTCACACACATAGTCTCACACTAACTTAAACTCAATCACTCACACACTCACTTAGACTCTCACCTCACAGTCACACAATCACTCACAGACTCACTAACTGACTCAATCACTCAGTTACAGTGTCACTCACACACTCATAGTCTTACATACTCACACTCACGCACTCACTCTTTCAATCACCCAATCACTTACACACTCACAGTCTCTCATACTCACTCGCACTCTCACGGTCTCTCACACTCACACGTCAAAAACCCCCAACACAGAACCACCTCCAAAAGCCCCAACAATTACCCAAACACAAACATAAACCCTCAACACAGATCAACTACCCAAACACAAACTTAAACCTAAATCAAAGCGAAATCAGAAAAACCAACAACATTCAAAATTTAATAAAGACAACAGCGACAGCATAAGGTACAGAATGGTCACATTAAGGTAGAGCAATTAAAACAAGAAGTAACAATAGTCGAATCAACAACCAACAACAATCAGAAAACCAATAACAATCGAAGAACAGTAAACAACAATCACGAAAAAAACATCAAATTAGATAAATCGAAATAATAAAAAAGTCAAAAAAACCCTTAAATATCAACCGTCCTCGCGAAATCACCAACAATTTCTCGCCTAATTCACTCGACCTTCGAAATTTGATCTTCGATCTTCAAAGAAATTAGAAGAAAAGAAAAACAACATAAATCATAAAAAAAAAACTAATTTAATACCGGAAAAACTCACCCAAAATAGAGAATTTTACCTCTCATGTGAGAATGAGAGAGATAATGGTGGAGTGAGGACGAGAATGAGAGAGCAAAGACACGAAATTTAGAGGAGAGAGGTGAGAATGAGAGAGGGAATTAGGGTTAGATAAAGAATTAGGGTTAGAGATGGAAAGAGGCGAGAATCAAAAGAAAGAATAAAAGGAGGGGAAGAAATGAGGGGGTGGGTTTATATAAGGTAGCAATATGGACTTAGGTTTGGGGCTTGCATTGTTTTTTCCGGTTTTTTAAGTTAGGTTATTTGCTGCGCTTGAACCGCAGCAAATAACTTAAAAATCCGCAGCAAATAGTTAACCAGAACAAATAGTTCCAATGATTATAAAAAAATAAAAATAAAAAGGGCAATATTTGCTGCGTTTATCAAAAAACCGCAGTAAATCTTTCGCAGCAAAATCCATTTTTTCCACTAGTGTTTTTCTTGGCCCTATGACGACATATTTTGATGGCGAGTAGAATTGTAGAGTAAAGAGAAAGCAACAGGTGCATGTGGGCATAGTCAATCATATTGAGATCGAGTGAAGAGTGCTCTCGGTTGTTGTTTTTTGTTTGTGTGTTTTGGTTATATTGTTTCTATTTCTCGTTTCTGACTTTTGGTATGTTTGTTGGACTATTGTTTGTTTCCAAATTCATAAAAATAAGCTGGTTTTGAAGGGTCGTTTATTTTGGTTCTAAGTTGTAATAAGTATTTGATTTACTTTTTGTTTTAAAAGTTTATTTTGGTTTTGAAGTTGTTTTATTAGAAGTCTTCTGTTGTAGTACTTTGATAATAAAATTATAAGTTGTTTTATTAGAAGTCTTCCACTGTAGTACTTTGATAATATCCTTAGCTATTATCACAGTGGTGGTAACACTTTATTTTTTCCTAAATTAAAAGTAGTATTTTCATTATATGTTTTCCGAAAATAGTTAGGAATGTCTAGGGTTTTACAGGAATCCACTCACAATTTATATGTGGACAAGGAAGTAGGAAATAAGAAGTAAAATAATATGATCACTTATAAATCAAGATTAATTAATACGGTATTCATGTTTGTTTGTGTTGTGATTGTTATGTATGCTACATGTGAGTTATGACAAATATTAAATTGATAATCACGTAAAGTGGAAGAGGATTCGCGCCAAAACTTTTGGAACATATATACCTTGAGTTTGAACAGTGGGGGGAGTTGTATGATGTAATCTATGACTTCTAATCGGAGTACAAGATGTTGTACTCTATATTTATCACTAATGCGCTGAAATTCCGTCGCTTTATGTGGCATAGGTACTACTTTCTTGGAGTTCCTCCCAAGTTGGTGCCCAAATGGTGATTGTTATAGAAGAAAACCCGTTCGATGCAAAATCCAAAATTAATAGCTAATAAATTTTAAAGTAAAGTGAATATATGCTATAGGTACATGTTTATGGTAAAGTTAAGACTATGTGTTTTATATATGCTCTTGCTTAGTGTGGACCCGGGGCTTTTGGGGGCCAGCGCACTTGCCCTTTTTACTGACATCAAATGTCTTTGTTTAGTTTTTCACAGTGTGAGTATGCTTTTCAGGAGCTCACGGAACCCCATTAGGTTTATTCCGAAGGCAAATTGACGCTAAGGATAAAAAAGTCTCATATCTCTGAATTCGGAAACGAGGGTAAGGACAAAGTAGTTCACAATGTCCCCCGCGTATAGCGGCCTCTACTTGGTCTCATATATAATTTCATGATTATAATAGTGAATTATAGCAATCATATTTTCGGCTTATCCTAAAACACATAGAAATTTGCTAGGCGAGTTTTGATTAATGCACACATAATATTCTAATAACATGCAAGGGGTGATCACTTTAGGATTAATCAATATTAATGAGTATCTAACCTGGTTGTCCAAGATTCTATCTTTACTTTATGTGATAGCATGCTTTTTTGGTCTTTTTAATTAAACATGAATTCTATGTGATTAAAAGCAATAAACAAATAGTATTCAAATCACATAAACAACCCTAAATAATGTTTCTACTTAAGGTTGATTTTAAGTTGAAGTCGAGCCATAATTAATCAATATTTCATGCATGAATTAAATTAAACATGTCAAATATCTAATAAAGTAATTAAAATAAACAAACTAAGGCCTTGTTCTCCTCGTCTTATTTTTACTTATTCTCAGCAAAAATAAGTTCAGTTCAGCAAAAATAAGTTCAGATCAGTAAAAATAAGTTCAGTTCAACAAAAATAAGTTCAGTTCAGTAAAAATCAGTTTCAATCCTTAAGAAATTGTTAATGATTTCAGCAAAAATAAGTTCAGATAAGTAAAAATAAGTTCAGTTCAGCAAAAATAAGTTCAGATCAGCAAAAATAAGTTCAGATAAGCAAAAATAAGTTCAGGAGAATATGGCCTAACTTAATTTGAAGAATTCAAGATGAAGATGTTGATGATGTTGGCCCCATTTGAAGTACCTTGTATGCGGCGGTCAAAATAATTTCTTGATTGATGCTTGAAACTTAAATAAAACTATAATAATACATTTGTGTTTATGAGTTTAGTTGATGCTAAATTGTGTTTAAGGTTGGTTTAGAAATTGCTTGTGTAGAGTAAGGAATAAGACAAAGGTTGCACGAATTTCGAGATAATGCGCGAAATTCGGATGTCCTGAATGGTCGGACGAGGTTGCGTATTTATAGTGGAAAAGGTCGGAAGGTTGAGCACTCATACAGTGAATGAGCACTTGACCGCTCAGCGTTGAGCGCTTAGTGGGCACTAGAGCGCTCGTTGGGCGCTACAGCACTCTAGTTCGTTGAGCAATAAGGCGCTTGTGATTCAAATTTTGGAAGCCCTTGATTTTTACCATAATTTCAAAACTTAACCCTTTTGGGCTTATGTGCTCTCACAAGATCGAATTTCTGAATTTTCATATTTTCGATATTCACTTCCATATTCCAATTTATACGATTACATAAGCCTAAAGCTTTCTTATTCAGTACAGACCCTTTCTAGAACATTCTAGAAGGTTCGTCGTACATGGCCGTGTATGTGCGCTTAATTTATTTTCTAAATTTTCGATAAGAAATTTCAGCCTTCCAATTATAGGAATTGGCCAGTCCATGAGTATACCATGAAGTTACAAAGGTTGTACACGTAAACCAACCTCCTAAAGTGAAATAAGCGCAAGAATAATAATAAGATAATAAAATATGAAATAACGTATAACGAATAAAATATAAAATAGGATAATAAAACATGAAAATAATATGAAAAATAATAAAATAAAAAGTGAACTAAAATAACGAAATAAATGAAAATAATTAACAAAAATTATTTAAGTGTGTTTCGGTCATCGGAACTTATCATTGGCTTACCTCCAGCAACGAATTTATTTATTTATTTATTTATTTATTTATTTATTTATTTATTTATTTATTTATTTATTTATCAAGCAATCAATTTTCAGAAGTTGGACCTGTTGCGATGTGGTACACATTAATCATCTGCTATTTAGGTGGGACCAAATGTAGGTATCTACACTTAGGATTATCCATGCTAGTCTGTTGCATAGTCTTTGGTATTTATGTACTCAGCTTTGTTGATTACATGTTTTGTGTGCATGGCCTTATCTTTGTCTTGGCCCTACGACGACCCATTTCGATGGCAAATAGAAATCTAGAATAAAGAGAAAAGCAATAGGTACATGTGGGCATAGTCAATCATGCTAGGATTGCGTGCGGAGAGTTCCATTTTGTCTTTCTTCGTTATGTTATTTTGGTTGTCTTTCGTTTATTATACATTGATGATTGTTATTGTTGTTGTTATGTTAATGGTAATGTTTGTTTTCAAGTTTGCAAAATCGGGTTGGTTTTGATGGGCCGTTATTTCGGTTCCAAATTATAATAAAGTATTATGGATTTGTTTTCTTTAAACGGTTTTAAGTTAACTTGAGATTTTTTAAAAGTAGAAGCCTTCCGCTGCAGTACTTTGATAATAGCCCTAGCCGTTATTGATATGTGCGGTTTTTATTGTGTTTTTCCCCCTTGCTTCGGGCCAATTTTATGCCTAATAGTTGTGATCCTGGCTTGATTTTAGCTCGTTTAGTGTTCTTTGGCTATTTTAAAGTGTTTTGCCAAGTTTGATTGATTCCCGACGATTTTGGAGCTTTTGGTTTGATATTATCATTTGCGGTTGTTATGCTCGATTTTGGTATGTTTTGTATTTTCAGGAGCTCGGAAACCGAGTTTGGAAGGAAGCTGGGAAGCTTGGACGGAACGAGAATGACATGTGCATGGGAATGTGTGCCAAAGAAGTTATGGAAACAAGCCATGAAGAAGCTATGAAGAAATAAGAAGAAAAGGAACAAAGAACTGACAAGTCTATGCGCTCGCATAAATTCCTTATGCGCCCGCATTTAATAAAACTGCAATCTTCAAAGAGCTTCTGGAGAGTTGATGCGGGTGCACAAAATTGCTATGCGCCCGCATCAGCGGTTTTCCGTAAATTTTGTTTCTTTTATTTTTTTCGGCTTTTGACTTTGTAAGTCGAATTTTTTGGGTATTAAGGGCACGACTTCCTAGGCTAGACGAGGGGATGATTTTCGTAACTTAGAATTACTCTCTTAGGTTTTAATTAAGCACTTTTTCTCTCTCAAAAATTAGATTAGGAATTAGGGTTTTGTTCTCAACAATTAATTTCAATTCAATTCAAGTTCTTCAATTTGGTAATTCCTTTACTCTTATTCTTTTTGCTTAGTTTAATTTATGCTTTTTAGTTTCAGTAGTTTAATTAATTTAATTTAATTGTTGATGTTAATTAGTTTAATTGTTAATTACTTCATGAATTTAATTATGAATTCTATAATTATGATTGCTTTGATTTTCATGTTCATGAGTGAGTAGTCATNTGAGTGAGTAGTCTAATTTCTAGGGTTAGGGAAACCTTGATCAATCAATGGACTAATTAAATTAGGTTGTTTCAATCCCATAATTAGTAGTCAATTTCCTATTATTGGTTTCTTTGTTTACAATTGAATTGTGCGCAGATTTAGTTGTAATTTTGGTAATTGTCGAATTTGATGCCGAGAGGTAAAAATACCACAATAAGGCCACTGAATAATAGGAGGAATTAGTCTAGGCATGAGCAAGAGCCGCTAGATGAGTTTCGAGGGAGTCTACTCATGTACCCAACCACAACCCCCCCCCTCCCTATCCATTTCCCCTGGAGGCAAAATGGGAAAAACCTAAACATTATAATAGTTATTAATGGAACAATAAGAGTCACTCAATTACTTGAGTTTTTCACTTCAAAATTTCACTGCTTAGTTGATTACCTACAGATTTTTTGTTCATTAATTTTGTCAAGAGATACAGAAAGTCCTGCTAACAAGCACTTAATAGAAGCACTGCTCTTATTTTTGCAAGAGATACACTTAATAACAATATACCAAACACAGTCGCACCACTCAATTCATTAAACACAAACCCAAACACACACTCACTTAGTCATCTAGTCATCACACGTTACTAAGTCACTCACACACAATGTCTCACACTACTTAAACTCAATCACTCACAACTCACTTAGACTTCTCACCTCACAGTCACACAATCACTCACAACGTCACTAACTGACTCAATCCTCAGTTACAGTGTCACTCACACGCACTCAATAGTCTTACATCGCACACTCACGCACTCCCTTTCAATCACCCCATCACTTACACACTCACCTCCTCATACTCAACTCGCACTCTCACGGTCCTCACTCCCTCACACGTCAAAACCCCCAACACCAGAACCACCTCCAAGCCCCACAATTACCCCAAACCAAACATAAACCCTCAACACATTCACACTACCCAACACCCAAACTTCAAACCCTCCAAATCACAGCGATCGAAAAACAACACATTCAAAATTTATAAGACACGACCAGCATAAGGTACAGAATGGTCACATTAAGGTAGAGCATTAAAACAAGAGTAACAATAGTCGAATCAACAACCAACAACAATCAGAAAACCAATAACAATCGAAGAACAGTAAACAACAATCACGACAAAACATCAAATTAGATAAATCGAAATATAAAAAGAGTCAAAAAAAACCCTTAAATATCACCGTCCTCGCGAAATCACCAACAATTTCTCGCCTATTCACTCGACCCTTCGAAATTTGATCTTCGATCTTCAAAGAAATTAGAAGAAAAGAAAAAAACAAACATAAATCATAAAAAAAAACTAATTAAATAACCGGAAAAACTCACCCAAATGAGAATTTTACCTCTCATGTGAGAATGAGAGAGATATGGTGGAGTGAGGAACGAGAATAGAGAGCAAAGCACGAAATTTAGAGGAGAGAGGTGAGAATGAGAGAGGGAATTAGGGTTAGATAAAGATTAGGGTTAAGATGGAGCGGCGAGAATCAGAAAGAATAAAAGGAGGGGAGAATGAGGGGGTGGGTTTATTAAGGTATCAATATGGACTTTGAGTTTGGGGGCTTGCATTGTTTTTTTTTTTCCCGGTTTTTTAAGTTAGGTTATTGCTGCGCTTGAACCGCAGCAAATAACTTAAAAATCCGCAGCAAATAGTTAACAGAACAATAGTTCCAATGATTATAAAAAATAAAAAAAAGGCAAAGGTATTGCTGCGTTTACAAAAAACCGCAGTAAATCTTTCGCAGCAAAATCCATTTTTTCCACTAGTGTTTTTCTTGGCCCTATGACGACATATTTTTGATGGCGAGTAGAATTGTAAGTAAAGAGAAAGCACGGTGCATGTGGGGCATAGTCAATCATATTGAGATCGAGTGAAGAGTGCTCTCGGTTGTTGTTTTTTGTTTGTGTGTTTTGGTTATATTGTTTCTATTTCTCGTTTCTGACTTTTGGTATGGTTTGTTTGGACTATTGGTTTGTTTCCAAATTCATAAAATAAGCTGGTTTTGAAGGGTCGTTTATTTGGTTCTAAGTTGATAAGTAATTTGATTTACTTTTTGTTTTAAAAGTTTTTTTGGTTTTGAAGTTGTTTTATTAGAAGTCTTCTGTTGTAGTACTTTGATAATAAAATTATAATTGTTTTATTAGAAGTCTTCCACTGTAGTACTTTGATAATATCCTTAGCTATTATCACAGTGGTGGTACACCTTTATTTTTTCCTAAATTAAAAGTAGTATTTTCATATATGTTTTCCGAAAATAGTTAGGAATGTCTAGGTTTTACAGGAATCCACTCACAATTTCTATGTGGACAAGGAATAGGAAATAAGAAGTAAAATAATATGATCACTTATAATCAAGATTAATTAATACGGTATTCATGTTTGTTTGTGTTGTGATTGTTATGTATGCTACATGTGAGTTTGACAATATTAAATTGATAATCACGTAAAGTGGAAGAGGATTCGCGCCAAAACTTTTGGAACATATATACCTTGAGTTTGAACGTGGGGGGTTGTATGATGTAATCTATGACTTCTAATCGGAGTACAAGTGTTGTACTCTATATTTATCACTAAATGCCTGAAATTCCGTCGCTTTAGTGGCATAGGTACTACTTTCTTGGAGTTCCTCCCAAGTTGGTGCCCAAATGGTGATTGTTATAGAAGAAAACCCGTTCGATGCAAAATCCAAAATTATAGCTAATAATTTTAAAGTAAAGTGAATATATCTATAGGTAATGTTTATGGTAAAGTTAAGACTATGTGTTTTATATATGCTCTTGCTTAGTGTGGACCCGGGGCTTTTGGGGCCAGCGCACTTGTCCCTTTTTACTGACATCAAATGTCTTTGTTTAGTTTTTTCACAGTGTGAGTATGCTTTTCAGAGCCTCACGAACCCCATTAGGTTTATTCCGAAGGCAAATTGACGCTAAGGAAAAAAGTCTCATATCTCTGAATTCGGAAACGAGGGTAAGGACAAAGTAGTTCACAATGTCCCCCGCGTATAGCGGCCTCTACTTGGTCTCATATATAATTTCATGATTATAATAGTGAATTATAGCAATCATATTTTCGGCTTATCCTAAAACACATAGAAATTTGCTAGGCGAGTTTTGATTAATGCACACATAATATTCTAATAACATGCAGGGGTGATCACTTTAGGATTAATCAATATTAATGATTATCTAACCTGTTGTCCAAGATTCGTCTCTTTCTTTCTTTAGCTCTTTCTTTTTGGATGCGTCTTTATTCAAACATTCCCTCCTTCTCGGTTTAACAATAACATTCATGCTCCGTCACCCCTATAATTTCCTCACTCTCACCTCACGTGCTTTTTACAGCTTCCTTTGTAGTCCCATTTTCCTATTTCTGCATGATTAATTCTGTCATCTATATCCTGATAAAAATTAAAAAAGAAGCAAAAAATCTAGCCCTTAGTTCTCCTCCGCTTCCCACTTCTATTTACTCTATTCAATCCCCTCCGCCCTATAGCTTCAGTGTTCCGGGCATAATAATTCGATCGCCTAAGAAAGCAGCTTTCAGTCGTTACCACCCCAAATACAGCATGAATCAGTTTCATTTAGTAAACTGTTATGATCCAGGCAAATCAAGTCGACTTAATATCGGCTCTCCGCAAAAGCTTCAGATAGCATAAGATTCCTTTCGAGCCCCAATATTCAGGAAGATGGGCACTAATTAGTTTTGAATCTCACCAGTGGAGATGATAGCGACAAACCTTGTTGCCCATTGAAGTACTTATTGCGCGGTCCATTGTTAATGATTTTCAGCAAAAATAAGTTCAGATAAGTAAAATAAGTTCATTATCAGCAATAAGTTCAATCAGCAAATAAGTTCATATAAGCAAAATAAGTTTCTGTAGTAATAGAAAAACTTTTTGAGTGGTCGATGTTTGTTGTTGGCCCCTTTGCATACCTTGTCTTCGGCGGTCAAAATAATTTCTTGATTGATGCTTGAAACTTAATAAAACTAATAATACATTTGTGTTTATGAGTTCTGTTGATGCTAAATTGTGTTTTAAGGTTGGTTTGAATTGCTTGTGTAGATAAGGAATAAGACAAAGGTTCACGAATTTCGAGTTGCGCAGAAATTCGGAATGTCCTAATTCCTGTTCTGCGCGGTTGCGTTTATAGTGGAAAAGGGTCGGAAGGTTGAGCACTCATACAGTGATGAGCACTGACCGCTCAGCGTTGAGCGCTTTGCACTTATCGCTCGTGGGCGCTCCAAGCCCTCTGTTCGATTTGCTATCTCGCACGTTTGTATTCAATTTTGGAAGCCCTTGATTTTTACCATAATTTCAAAACTTCCCCTTTGGGCTTATGTGTCTCCACATCTGTTTCATTTTCTATTTTCTATCAGCAACTTCCATATTCCAATTTATACGATTACATAAGCCTAAGCTTTCTTATTCAGTAAAGACCCTTTCTAGAACATTCTCTAAGTTTCGTCGTACATGGCCGTGTATGTGCGCTTAATTTATTTTCTAAATTTTCGATAAGAAATTTTCACAGCCTTCCAATTATAGGAATTGGCCAGTCCATGAGTATCACCTAGTTACAGTTGTACCAGTACACCAACTCTACGTTATGCCCCCTTAAAAGTTTTTATCTTTTATTTTACTTAGTTCTATTTATTTTTAGATTTTTTTTTTTTTCGTTATCGTATCTTTGCTTCCGCAAATCTTTTTTTTATTTTTTTCATTCTTTTTTTTATTTATTTATTAATTTATTATTTCATCAAGCAATCAATTTTCAGAAGTTGGACCTGTTGCATGTGGTACACATTAATCATCTGCTATTTAGGTGGGACCAAATGTAGGTATCTACACTTAGATTATCCATGCTATCTGAGTTGCATATCTTTGGTATTTATGTACTCAGCTTTGTTGATTACATGTTTTGTGCATGGCCTTATCTTTGTCTTGGCCCTACGACGACCCATTTCGATGGCAAATAGAAATCTAGAATAAAGAGAAAGCAATAGGTACATGTGGGCATAGTCAATCATGCTAGGATTGCGTGCGGAGAGTTCCATTTTGGTCTTTCTTCGTTATGTTTTTTGGTTGTCTTTCGTTTTATTATACTGATGATGATTTATTGTTGTTGTTATGTTAATGGTAATGTTTGTTTTCAGTTTGCAAAATCGGGTTGGTTTTGATGGGCCTTATTTCGGTTCCAAATTATAATAAAGTATTATGGATTTTTTTCTTACAACGGTTTTAAGTTAACTTGAGATTTTTTAAAAGTAGAAGCCTTCCGCTGCAGTACTTTGATAATAGCCCTAGCCGTTATTGATATGTGCGGTTTATTGTGTTTTTTCCCCCTTGCTTCGGGCCAATTTTATGCCTAATAGTTGTGATCCTGGCTTATTTTAGCTCGTTATGTTCTTTGGCTATTTTAAAGTGTTTTGCCAAGTTTGATTGATTCCCGACGATTTTGGAGCTTTTGGTTTGATATTATCATTTGCGGTTGTTATGCTCGATTTTGGTATGTTTTGTATTTTCAGGAGCTCGGAACCGAGTTTGGAAGGAAGCTGGGAAGCTTGGACGGAACGAAATGACATGTGCATGGGAATGTGTGCCAAAGAAGTTATGGAAACAAGCCATGAAGAACTATGAGAAATAAGAAGAAAAGGAACAAAGAACTGAAGTCTATGCGCTCGCTAAATTCCTTATGCGCCGCATTTAATAAAACTGCAATCTTCAAAAGCTTCTGGAGAGTTGATGCGGGTGCACAAAATTGCTATCGCCCGCATCACGGTTTTCCGTAAATTTGTTTCTTTTATTTTTTTCGGCTTTGACTTTGTAAGTCGAATTTTTGGTATTAAGGGCACACTTCCTAGGCTAGCCGAGGGGATGATTCGTAACTTAGAATATCTCTTAGGTTTTAATAAGCACTTTTTCTCTCTCAAAAATTAGATTAGGAATTAGGGTTTTGTTCTCAACAATTAATTTCAATTCAATTCAAGTTCTTCAATTTGGTAATTCTTTACTCTTATTCTTTTTGCTTATTAATTTATGCTTTTTAGTTTCAGTAGTTTAATTATTTAATTTAATTGTTGATGTTAATTAGTTTTTTGTTATTACTTCATGAATTTAATTATGAATTCTATAATTATGATTGCTTTGATTTTCATGTTCGAGTGAGTTATTCATTTTTCTAGGGTTAGGAAACCTTGAGTATTAATGGACTAATTAACTTAGATTTTTTCAATTCCGCTTAAGTAGTCAAATTCCTATTATGGGCTTTGTGGA
>PYUH01000055.1:4294859-4338048 GCA_016808085.1 Suaeda aralocaspica | reverse complement strand
TTTGTTTACAATTGAATTGTGCGCAGATTTAGTTGTAATTTTGGTAATTGTCGAATTTGATGCCGAGAGGTAAAAATACCACAATAAGACCACTGAATAATAGGCGGAATTAGTCTAGGCATGAGTGAGAGCCGCTAGATGAGTTCTGAGGGAGTCTAAGTTTGAGAGAATTAGTGAGCCCTAATTTGATGATAATTGTGAGATTGAACGATCTTTGTTAGTGAAACCATTAGTTGTTCTTACTGACCCGAATGACCCTAGACTTTAATTTATTGGTTTTGATCTTCGTCATTTTCCGTAATTGATTAGTAGTTAATTAGTTAATCAACATTTCTCAACCAAGGCCCTTTACATAGTTTAAGCTTTTTAGAACTAATAGAGTTCAATTGCTTCCTTGAGGATTCGATCCCTACTTCCCTAGCTACATTAGTTAGTGTTGTTTGGTTTATTTTTGAAAGGTGTGCGATAGCCTCATCAAATTTTGGCGTCGTTGCCGGGGAGGCAATTTTTAATTCTGTTAGTCGGGTTTATACTGTTTTCTTTTTATTTTTCTTAGTCTCAAAGAACTATTCAGTTCTTTGGGACAGTTTCTTATCTTTGCTCGGAGTTTCCATTGTGTGCAGGTTCAAAGGTTTATGCAAAACGACCACGAGCCTGATACTTTCATTTTCCCTGAGCCCGAGCAAGTATTATGAAGCGGTTGAGACGTAGTAGATGCCGAGTATTTCTCCCCCGATCTGTGGAGGAGACTGTTTCTGATTTGTCTCAGTTTTTCGAATTCACTTTCAACCCTTTGTTTGAAGGGTATTTAGAGGTCGAAATGGCTGCCGAAGGAGAAGGACAAGGTAGAGGACCACCACCTCCACCACCGCCACCTGCGGCCCGTTCATTGAGAGACTATTCCTTGCCTAGTACGGAGTCTATGGCTGGAGGTTATTCAGTACCCGATACCGATGCTGCTAACTTTGAACTAAAACCGGCTCTTGTGAATATGGTTGAACGAAATCAATTTTTAGGGACATTGAAGGAGGATCCGAATTTACACTTACAGAATTTCCTTCAATACTGTAATACTATCAAGCAAATGAATGTTTCCAAGGATTACATTAGAAGGAGAATGTTCCCGTTTTCGTTGAAAGACAAGGCTAGAACCTGGTTGAATGATCTTAATATGGCTACAATTACTTGTTGGGAGGACTTGGTTCTTGCTTTTCAGAGGAAGTACTATCCACCACAGAGAACTGCTTTATTGAGGAGTTAAATTACTAACTTTAATCAGGAAACAGATGAGTCACTTTATGATGCTTGGGGACGGTTTAAGGAATTATTGAGAATGTGTCCTCATCATGGGCTTGAGAAATGGTTTCTAGTTCAATCATTCTACAATGGGTTGGGTAATGAGAGTAGAGCCTTGTTAGATTCTGCTGCTAATGGTCGATTTATGAACCAGGAGGTCAATGCTGCATATGAACTGATTGATGAGATTGCCACTCATAATTCACAGTTTGGTAACCTTAGAGGGCATTTCAAGAAAGGTGGAAAACATGTAGTTGATGATAAGTATGAGAGTTTAGCTGCACAGATCAACGCCATAAGTCAGAAGCTCAACAAGATTGGTACTACAGTTCCTCCACCATCACCTGTAGCTGCACTTTCGGGATGCACTGACCCTTTCTGTGATTCCTGTGGTTCATTCGGTCATAGTTCCCAGTCATGTACCAGTTCTATAGAGCAAGTGTGTGCCTTTCAAGCCTACAAGAACAATCCATTTTCTAATACATATAATCCGGGCTGGAAGGATCATCCATACTTTTCCTACAAGAATAATAGCAATGTGCAGAATCCTCAGTAAGCTATGCCACCTCAGCAGGCACCCCAGCAGATGCAGAGATATGTACCACCACACCCACCGGGTTTCAGCAGGCCACCACTATCAGCATCACCACTGCCACCTCAACCTAGTGGTGAAATTTCAGAGCTGAAAAATATGATGTTGCAGATGCAGAAAAATATGGAGGCAATGCAGGCTCACAACAAGCACCTAGAGACTCAAATAGCTCAGATTGCAAAATCTACTGCTCAAAGGCAACCATGCCACCTTCCATCACAACCTACACCTCCAGTATCACAGGCACCACAGAATCCCCCGAGGGACCATGTCAATGCCATTACTTTGAGGAGTGGAACTGCTTATGAGGGCCCGAAAATGCCTAATGATGATGTTAATTCTGATGTTGCAGGTGGAGTTAAGAAGACCAGTGATGTGGTGATTGAAGATTTAGAGACAGTTTCAGATAAGGATGCTGAAGCACCTATATAAGGAGAAGGTAGATGACACATTGATTGATACGATCCCGAGGTCACAGGTTAGGTTGCCCTTTCCGAAAAGGGTGGCTAGGAGTAAGAATGATAATCATTTCAGTAAATTTTTAGCTATTGTTAAGAATTTGCAAGTTACTGTGCCTTTTACTGATTTGATAACTTAAATTCCTACTACACTAAGTTTTTGAAAGACATTTTGAGCAAGAAACGTGAGTTGAGTGTGGTGGAGACCGTAGCACTTACGGAGGAGTGCAGTGCTATATTGCAAAATAAGTCCCCACCTAAGCTGAAGGACCCGGGAAGTTTTTTTATTCCTTGTAACATTGGCCCCCTGTTTATTGACAAAGCTTTATGTGATTTAGGAGCCAGTGTTAGTGTTATGCCACTGTCTATTTGTAAAAAGCTTGATATGGGTGCCTTGAAAGTCACTAACATTACCTTGCAAATGGCAGATAGGACAGTGAAATACCCTAAAGGTATTTTAGAGGATGTCCCGGTGAGAGTCGGGAANAGAGTCGGGAAATTCTTTATTCCTGTTGATTTTGTTGTGTTAGATATGGATGAGGATGCTCATATTCCGATTATACTTGGTAGACCATTCTTACACACTGCAGGTGCTGTTATTGATGTTAAGAATGGAAATTTGACTCTTTCCGTAGGTGATGACAAGGTTACCTTCAACCTTGATAGTGCATTGAATAGTCCTATGATAGAACAATCGTGTCATGCAATTTATACTCTTAATGAAATTGTTCTTAATGACTTGCCTCGATCCCCTAATAAGGATCTTCTAGAGGCTCCTTTGTGTTTGGATTCTATTACAGGTGATGAAGATGATGCTAATAACAAGCTATGTCAGGATCAAAAGAAAAGAAAATCCCGTCCCAAGAAACGCTGAAAACCTCGAAAACAATCTTCTCATGCTTGTAATGTGAATACGACAAATGATGGGGTTTTTACCAAGGAACTTGAGGCATTTGAGCAACCAATAACTCCTAATTGCTTTGATTGCCTAACTATATGGGGTTCACATTCACTCTTCGATCCTCCATGAGCTATGAGGTAAAATGGTCAAGCTAATGACCCTAAACAAGCGCTTCTCGGGAGGCAACCCGAGCTTTCTGTCCCTTTTTAACTCTTTTTGTGTGTTTTTGGTGGGTTTAAGTTTATTTTTGTAATTTTTAGTTAGTTTGTGTTCGTGTGTTTTTGTGTGTTTTTAGGTATAATTGAGTAACTAGGGGTTTTCGGTAGAATTCCGAAGTCTAAAGTCTACGTAAAGGTCAAGGTGAGTGAAAAAGAGAACGTGAAAATTTGTTAAGTGTCAAAGAGAAGAAAACAAAGTGATCGGGGTGAAACAGGGTGGATGCGGACGCATGGGGGTTTTATGCGCCCGCATCTGACCCCCAGAAGTCCAGAAAATTTAGTGAAGATGGTTGATGCGGACGCATGGGAATTTTATGCGCCCGCATCAGACCTCCAGAAGTCCAGATTTTTTTTCCCGCCCGTATCTACGCAAGAACGTCATTTTGAAATGGTCATAACTTTTTCTCTAGGAAGTTTCACGAGACGTATGACCTACCATTGGAAAGCCCTATGAGTCTACTTTCCAATACAGTAGGAATCAGATTAATCCAAATTATAATTTGTTATACACGATCGAAACAGTGCGAGGTGGTCAAATCTCAATCCGTGTATGATACATGTAATAGCATTTACCACCCATGCCTCTTTCTTATTCTTGCACAACTTCTTCCTCTTACCCATATACATCATTTTATTCCCCTATGACTCCCTAAACCCCTCCATCATCTCTTTTCCCTCTTACTTTACTCCCTTCAGCACTGAGGACATTGCTGAGTCCGGCTTGGGTGATATATGTTTTATTTGCTTTCTTAGTATAGCTTTTATTGCTTTCTAGTGTAGTTTTTACTGCCTTTGTAGGACTGTTGCATGGTTTGTACCGTCCATTAGGGGCGGGAGTTTACATGTGACCAAAAAAATGTACTGCTTTCTTAGTTTAGGGTAGTTTAGTTTTAGAAAGAGAGTTCTTATTGTGAATGGCTAGCAGCTCGTCCCGACTTGTGTTGTTTATGAGATTTGACTTTTCATGTACCCATGTGCTTAAATTTTTGAAAACTTCATGATGATTGTATTCGGATGAGCTTACTTATGTGATTTGTCAAGCATGACTTTGTCTTAAATTGCTAGCATTCCTTGTATTTGTCAACTCTGTCTAACCTTGCTTGGGTCTTGGACTTGAACTGTGTTAGCGGGAGGATTTGAGCCACTTTTAATCTTATAGGCTACATTAAATTGTATTCTTTTCATGTGTGCTTAGCTCCTGGTGCATTTATGATCTTGGGTTTGCCATTGGACTTGAGTAGCTTTTGATTGAGGTTTTGTTGCATGTTGCGCATGATAAGAGGCATTCATTTGTTTTTAGAGCTTTCAGATACATCATTAGGATTTTCATGCTGAACACATTTTCCCCTTGATCTTGTGTTTTCTCAAGCCTATATCCCTCACAAAATTTAGCATTCCTTGTATTTGTCAACTCTGTCTAACCCTGCTTGGGTCTTGGACTTGAACTGTGTTAGCGGGAGGATTTGAGCCACTTTTAATCTTATAGGCTACATTAAATTGTATTCTTTTCATGTGTGCTTAGCTCCTGGTGCATTTATGATCTTGGGTTTGCCATTGGACTTGAGTAGCTTTTGATTGAGGTTTTGTTGCATGTTGCGCATGATAAGAGGCATTCATTTGTTTTTAGAGCTTTCAGATACATCATTAGGATTTTCATGCTGAACACATTTTCCCCTTGATCTTGTGTTTTCTCAAGCCTATATCCCTCACAAAATTTAACCGCATTACAACCCTTTTTGGCCTTGGTGTTTGATGACATGTTGTATGCCCAAGCTTGGCTTAGGGGAGTCACATTGTGGTTTGTTGTGGTTGTTGATTGTCATGATGGTGTATCTGGAGGATTTGGTGAAATTGTGAATTTTGGATGTACAGGAGGTTCTATAAGTTTCACATTAAAGCTCTGCGTACCAATGACTAGAATTGTGTTTTAAAACACAATGTGTTGGTTTGTAAATGTGATTTGGAGTCCAGTTATGTACGTGCGATGGTTTGGTCTTAATGGCTAACTATTAAGAGTCGTGAAACTAAAGTGAAAAGAAAAAAAAGAAAAAAAAGAGAAAAAAAAGCAATGAAAAAGAAAGAAAAAAAATTTTGAAAAAGGAAGAAAAACAAGTTGAAATTGAAGTGGATGAATGAAAAGCTTGAATTTGGTTTTATATTTGTGCTTTTAATGAAAATAAAGGTGTGAAGTGAATGAAAATTTAAAATTTTGGTTTGATTTGGTTGGAATTGGATGATGGGAGACATTGATATTATTGTATGATGTGTTGGTGAGTCTCTGGTGATTTATATGTGTATACCCCGCATTTTCAGCCACATTATCCCAAATTCATCTTACCCTTCACCCTAGCCCTACATTACAAGCTTATAAAGTCCTCTTTGATCTTTATGTGCATGCTTTGGTTGATTGTGGAAGAGTCCTTTAGCAAGTTCGTAGAGTATTAATTGCATTTCGAGTCGACTTTAGGATTGAGTGTATACCTTTAAACACTTGCATGAGGTGTGAGATGTGGATTTGGGTTCCTCAAAACTTGCATTTAAACACTTTATTGCATTTGCATTCCATCTTCTTATGGTTGGGCGGTGAGGGTGAGCTACATCGTTAGATGCTCAATTGTGTGGAGTGACAACCCGTGAGCTACTCTAGTCATCGATCCATTAAACTGGTTTGGTTGACTTTGTTTGACTTTTGCTTAGGAATGTGCAACATTTGACTTGCTTTGATCTTGGTAAACTCGGATGGATCCTTGAGTTGTGATGCATATGATTTTATGAGGTGAAAGTCATTTCATTGTCTTTGCTCAGGACGAGCAAAGGCTTGGCTTGGGGGAATTTGATATGTGCGGTTTTTATTGTGTTTTTCCCCCTTGTTTCGGGTCAATTTTATGCCTAATAGTTGTGATCCTAGCTTGATTTTAGCTCGTTTAGTGTTCTTTGGCTATTTTGAAGTGTTTTGCCAAGTTTGATTGATTCCCGACGATTTTAGAGCTTTTTGGTTTGATTTTATCATTTGCGGTTGTTATGCTCGATTTTGGTATGTTTTGTATTTTCAGGAGCTCGAAAACCGAGTTTGGAAGGAAGCTGGGAAGCTTGGACGGAACGAGAATGACATGTGTATGGGAATGCATGCCAAAGAAGTTATGGAAACAAGTCATGAAGAAGCTATGAAGATATAAGAAGAAAAGGAACAAAGAACTGACAGGTTTATGCGCCCGCATTTAATAAAACTGCAGTCTTCAAAGAGCTTCTGGAGGGTTGATGCGGGCGCACAAAATTGCTATGCGCCCGCATCAGCGGTTTTCCGTAAATTTTGTTTCTTTTATTTTTTTCGGCTTTTGACTTTGTAAGTCGAATTTTTTGGGTATTAAGGGCACGACTTTCTAGGCTAGACGAGGGGATGCTTTTCATAACTTAGAATTACTCTCTTAGGTTTTAATTAAGCACTTTTTCTCTCTCAAAAATTAGATTACGAATTAGGGTTTTGTTCTCAACAATTAATTTCAATTCAATTCAAGTTCTTCAATTTGGTAATTCTTTTACTCTTATTCTTTTTGCTTAGTTTAATTTATGCTTTTTAGTTTCAGTAGTTTAATTAATTTAATTTAATTGTTGATGTTAATTAGTTTAATTGTTAATTACTTCATGAATTTAATTATGAATTCTATAATTATGATTGCTTTGATTTTCATGTTCATGAGTGAGTAGTCATTTTTCTAGGGTTAGGGAAACCTTGAGTAATTAATGGACTAATTAACTTAGATTGTTTCAATTCCGCAATTAGTAGTCAAATTCCTATTATTGGCCTTTTCGTTTACAATTGAATTGTGCACAGATTTAGTTGTAATTTTGGTAATTGTCGAATTTGATGTCGAGAGGTAAAAATACCACAATAAGACCACTGAATAATAGGCGGAATTAGTCTAGGCATGAGCGAGAGCCGCTAGATGAGTTTTGAGGGAGTCTAAGTTCGAGAGAATTAGTGAGCCCTAATTTGATTATAATTGTGAGATTGAACGATCTTTGTTAGTGAAACCATTAGTTGTTCTTGGTGACCCGAATGACCCTAGACTTTAATTTATTGGTTTTGATCTTCGTCATTTTCCGTAATTGATTAGTAGTTAATTAGTTAATCAACATTTCTCAACCAATGCCCTTTACACGGTTTAAGCTTTTTAGAACTAATAGAGTTCAATTGCTTCTCTGAGGATTCGATCCCTACTTCCCTAGCTACATTAGTTAGTGTTGTTTGGTTTATGTTTGATAGGTATGCGATAGCCTCATCAATTATCACAGTGGCGGTAATACATTGGTTTTCCCTAAATTAATAGTAATTATTTAATAAATGTTTTCCGGGAATAGTTAGGAAATTGCAGGATCTTATAGGTGATTTTTAGTTCCAACACTTAATCTCTTGATAATGCCTTCCCTAATGTTTAAGGGTAACGAAAATGAGTTAAAGTATTACAACACAAAAATACACGAATATCAACTAGCATGCTTTAGTCAACATTCAAGCTCTGTTGACACAATGGTCAACAAATCCCAAACCTTCAATCAAACATTAACATATGTAAAAGCTCCCAAAATCAATGATAAACCCTTTGTCATTGCCTCTAGAAGGAGTCTACTCAATAAACATTGGGTAAAAAAGCAATAATCAACAAAACAAAGTAATAACTTGTAGAAAACATGAATATCAATTAATCTAATCAACACAATTTATAAAAACAAGTAAAAACTATAGAGATAGATAGTCGGAGAGATAGAGAAAAAATAGATGTTACCAAAATCATAACTTTATTGCTCTACAAGATTTTATAATGGAGTTTTCTTGATTTTCACTCTCCTTTTTTCTCTTTAGTTTTTCTTTCCAACTACAAACCCTAACCTAACCCTAAAATCTAATAAAATGAAAGCTTTCTTTCTTTTGGTTCATTACGTGGGTTTCTATTTATAAGTAAAAGTTTTCGGGCCAAAAAATGAAAACCCAACAAAACACGAAGTTATATTGTATTCACCAACTTAAAATGGTCCTATCTCCCAAAACATTTACCGGATTACTGCGATACTTGCGCCATTAGAAATATATTATTAAATGTTTTCCAACGATAGATTATACGCTCAAAAATTCTAAATAATGAAGAAGTTATGACTCTTAAAAATTAGCCGACAAAACAGAGCAAACGGGAGCAGCCACTCTGGAGCGACCGCCCCACCACCTAGAACGATCGCTCCAGCCAAAAATTATTTAAAAAAAATAAAATGAAAAAAAAAATGAAAAGAGAAGGAAGCAAAATCGGAACGTTAAGAAATTTTTTGAAAATGAATCCCTCTCAACCTTTTTCCCTCTTCAAATCAAACTCTCTTCTCTTTCTCTCTTTCACACCCATTTTCTCTCTCCTCACCCCTCTCTAATGAAACTCATCTTCATCTTCAACTTCAACTTCAACAACAAAAAACCCTAATTAAACCTCCATTATCAAACCTCAAACTTCCGAATCACCATTTTTCCCCATTATTTCAAATGCAGGAACTCTTTGGATCAGTTCGTCGATCTTTAGTTTTCCGAACAAATTCCTCATCATCTTCCCCAAATTCCGATAATACTGACGTAGGATTTGGGGGTTTTGTCGATAAATTAGGTTCTTCGATTCGAAAATCTCGTATTAGTCTTTTCGCCGCGAAATCGCCTGTTAAAGCACTTCCTTTTTCTCCTCTTAAGGAGAATATGCCTCCTAATCCGAATCGTAAGGATAATGGGGATGATGATGATGGTGATAGTGGTAAAGAAGCTCCTGCGATTCGATGGCGGAAGGGTGAGTTGATTGGTTGTGGTGCTTTTGGTAGGGTTTATATGGGGATGAACCTTGATTCTGGTGAACTTCTTGCTGTTAAACAGGTGACTTGGATTTTATTAGGGTTTTTAATATTTTGATTGGTGTTTTGGTGTTTTGGTGAGAATTTGGGGTTTTTGATTGTGTTTGGGTTTTGTAGGTTTTGATTGCTTCAAGTGGAGCTTCGAGGGAGAAAACTCAGGTAATTAATTAGGTTTTTTTTTTTTATGATGATAATTGAGATGTATGTTGATTGATTTTTGTGGAATTTCTACTTTTGGATGTTGAAAGTGCTGGATTTTGAGGTGATTTTGATTCGATATTTGTTGTTAAAATGAGGGTTCTTATGATGAAATTGAGATGTATATTGATTGATTGTGGAATTTCTGCTTTTGGATGTTCGAATTGCTGAGTTTGATGCGATTTTAATTCGATATTTGTTGTTTTGATGAGGGTTTTATGATGCAGTTGAGATTTATATTGATTGGTTGTGTGGTTTTTGCTTTTTGATTGCCTTTGGCTGCTCTAATTAGGTGCATTCGAGGCAGTTTTTAATTCGTCGTTTTTAGTTTAATAAGTTTGATTTTTGAAGTAATACTGCTATGTGAGGTTTGGATTGTCTCAAATTGTACTACTGTAAGTTAAATAATTGTTTTTTTTTTTTGTGGTTTTGTTGAAATGAGAGTAGGCTCATATAAGAGAATTGGAGGAAGAAGTGAAGCTGCTTAAGAATCTATCACACACGAATATTGTTGTAAGTATTTTGTTATGGGATCGTGCTATGAAAAGCTGGTTTACGGCCTGATTTCTGAACTTAATCTTATTACTAGAGATATTTGGGGACTGCAAGGGAGGACGAGGCCTTGAATATCTTGTTAGAATTTGTTCCGGGTGGATCGATATCCTCACTTCTTGGGAAATTTGGATCATTCCCAGAATCTGTAAGTTGTTTGGTTTCCAGACTTTTTTAAATGCTTGATTTCTTTGTTTCGAAAATTATGGAGAGTTCAGCTGTACAGGATTGTAGTAACTGACTAGCTGGTTTTATAATATTTGGCTGATCAGGTTGTACGAATGTACACTAAGCAGCTGTTACTGGGGTTAGAATACCTGCACAAGAATGGGATAATGCATAGGGACATTAAGGTATCACTTTAGTGCAAGCCTATCTTGACTTGATCAGTTGACTGACTTGTCGTCTTTGTGGATTTTATTTTTATGTTATATGCTACCATTGCTATACCTCTAATATCTGTTTATGATGTAGGGTGCAAACATCCTTGTTGACAATAAAGGGTGTATTAAACTTGCAGATTTTGGTGCTTCCAAGAAAGTTGTTGAGCTGGTAACTCATTTTATTTTATTTTTTCGTTGTTCATCCTTTGAATATGTTCATTTTTTAGTAATAAGTAACTAAACTCATGCTATATACTCATCCTGCTTATTTTGGATGAAAATTTTGCGCTGACAGGCTACTATGACTGGGGCAAAGTCAATGAAGGGTACTCCATATTGGATGGCACCTGAAGTAATTCTTCAGACTGGACATAATTTGTGAGTGTTTGATTCAAATCTATGCTTAGGTGACTAAGCTTAGAGAAACTCAATGAATAAGCTGTCTGGATTTGTCTTATTTGACTTCTGTTTTCTGAGAAAAGTAATCTTCATTCTCAAAATCAAGGTGTTTACACAATTGTAGAAATTTATAACTTCTGGACAACCTAAATGGGCTGATCATCAATAGAAAAGGGATAGGTTCTTGAATAGCGCATGTGGAATCTTGACTGCCTATTCGGTTCTCATTCCTTACGTTAAAGCTGGACACATGGTTCCCCTCAGAAAAGTTAAAGAAAAAGGTTGACTAAATGATTATACCTCAGAAGTTCCTCATCCAATTTGTTCATGTGTGCAGATTCTTCTATTATCAGAATAATTTTAATATTGAGGATCTGAAGGGACTCTTTGGATGTGTAGTACTAAGATTTAGCAATATAAATTTGATGGATAAATAGATGTAATCAAAGAGGTGTTTTATCAAAAAAATAAGATTTCACTTATATGAGATCTCTAGAGCTCGTTTTTTACTTCTCAATCTTTCAGCTCTGCTGATATATGGAGTGTTGGCTGTACGGTCATTGAAATGGCGACTGGGAAGCCTCCCTGGTGCCAGTATCAGGAGGTAAGTTTAGCATTTTGTTTGGTGTCATATCATTTGCCATTTTGTATACAATAAGTTACTGTTTGTTTACCTCGTTTACACCTTTTGTATCTGTTATATTCAGGTGCAAGCGTTATTCCATATTGGGACCACCAAATCTCATCCTCCTATCCCCGAGCATCTTTCAGCTGATGCCAAGGATTTTTTGTCGAAATGCTTGCAGAAGTAAGATTACCTTCTCTTTTTCTTACTCTGTATTTGAAATTGCTGTATAAGGTTTCTCTCACCAAATATATCAGCTTTCTTTATCTGTAATTCTACTGAACCAATTCGAATCTTGATGGCAGGGAACCATGCCTTAGGGCATCTGCTTCAGAACTTCTACAGGTACCTCTCTTACTTTTTGTTCATTTCAATTTCTCTCTTTATAGTTATGATTATGTTGCATGATGCTCTGCTGCCCAATGTCCATTTTCGATTCTTGCTAGCGAAGTAATAGTCCTCTAGAAAAACCAGCAGGATTACATTAAATTATTATCATCAGTTAGTTGCCTTGAACTGCAGAGCCACTTAGATTGTTTGCAGCAATTTCTATGTTGCTTGTTAGATTATTCTTACATTTTTGATTGTGGTAATTTGTGCAGCATCCATTTGTAATTGGAGAGTACCGGGAATCTCAACCTTTTCGTCGTTCAGTCATGGTGAGTCTGATCTATGCAGCTATCTAGGAATGAATCACTGCTACTCTAACAAGTAGAGTAGATGAGATATTCATAATGAAAGTTAAATCAACAATCTAACATCTTAATGTTCCTTCAGGAAAGTAGTGGAAACCAACCTGCAACTACACCAGTAGATCATAAGAGCATGTAAGTGAATCTGCATCATTCTGTGAGTTGATTGTAAATGTATACGATCTGAAGAATTTGTTCAATGCTGCAGCAGAAGCAATGTAATGAGGTCAATAAGTGGCGGTCTGAAAGATATTTGTAATATGGGAAGCGTGAGGTGTTCAACAGTTTACCCAGATAAATTTTCTGGTGCAAGTCCTCTGTGGGGCACACACACTAGTGATGATGACATGTGTGTGATAGATGATAATGATGATTTTGCAGTTAGAGCGTCTGCACAAATGAACCCCGTGATGCTTACAGATGACATTACTAAGGTAATGTGGCTTCTAAATTCGTCATATATTTATGCTTCAAAGTTGCTCTGATTTACTTTATACTGATATACTCTTTGTATGAACTAGAGTTTCAACCCTATGTGTGAACCAAATGATGATTGGCCATGTAAATTTGATGATAGTCCTGAGGTTAGAAGAAGCAACACAAATATGTTTTCAAGGGAAGAGTGCGGAACTGCTGAACCATCTTGTAATGGAGAAAATGAGTTTAGTTTCCCAAGTGAAACATTGGTGGACGATGATGAAGAAGTTACCGAGTCAAAAATTAGGGCATTCTTGGATGAGAAGGTAAGCATTGTTCATCAATGGAATTTCCTAAATCCTACTATAAATAGTTACCTGATTGATGTCATTATGAATGTCATATATATATACATACACACACACACACACACACACACACACACACACATATATATATACACACACGTGTGTGTGTGTAGTGCATATATAACAATAAAGGTTTTCTGGAATCGTTGAAGTTTGATTTGAGTTAGTTGTGTGCCTCTATCATCCTATAAATTATCTTTCACTAATTTATTTCATTTTCTTTACATTTTGTGGGTGTGAATGGAGATTATTGTGCCTTTAAATTACCATGAACTGTATAAATACTGTGATTTTTAATGTAACTTGAGATTGTTTAAGCTAAAATACTCTGTATAATAGTACTATGGCAGTCTCCTATTGTGTGCACCAAACGCTTATATATGTATTTGGTTTAAATGTTTAATCACTCACTTGATGCTGCAAATTGTGAATTTGTGATTATAAGGATTTCTTTTTTGTTTATTTGCTTTGGTTCCAGAGACTGCAGAGCTACAAATTTGTGGGGTGATCGTTTATTTAAAAAGTTATCACCATAATTTTATTTTAATTTTCATGGTTAACGTAATTTATTAATGAATACAATTGTCAATTTGTCATACAAGTTAGATATTGTCAAATAAGGAGTATAAATTAATAAGATTTGGTGCTATACTTCTACACTTCAATTTTAAAGCATATCAAAGTTTGTAAAGTGTTTCAAAATATACCAAGTACTATGTGCATTAGATGATAATATAACATTTTTTTTTTTGCATACAAGTTAGTTCGGCCGTACATTGCACAGTTGCTAATCTTTGTCAACATTGCAATTAATGATATGATTTTTTTTCCCACTCCTACAACAATAATTATATGTGGGAATTAATATTATAATTTCTTTTTTCTCTTTCTCCTTTATTCATATGAGATAGGCTTTCTTTGATTTCCAAAATAACTTTTTAATGGTAAAAATTTCCACCAAGTATATATTATATTATCACTAATTTAAATCTCTATAAGAAAAATTGAAACTACTATCAATCCACTTTTCTAATTACAAAAGTTATCTATTACATTATGTGTATATATAGATATATAACTTTATCTTGAAATCCTCAGGCTCTTGATCTCAAGAAACTACAAGAAGAGTTCTACAATACAATCAACGTGGCCTCTCCGAAAGCTTTTGGGGCCATAGATGGCGATGTTTTAAGTAATCTGCCTCCGAAAAACAAGTCGCCAGCACCAGTGCCTAGCAGGCGACTATCTACCGCAGCTGATGTTTCTAGGAACATGAGTCCTACAGCTCCCTGCAGACCCGTCCTAGATATGGATGGTCCTGGAGAACCACCTACGAAAGAGCTTCCTGAAATCAGAGAATTACAGAAAGAAGGACATAGCTCAAGGTTCGTGAATGACATATTTTTTTTAATTCTTTGTCTGCTACATTTTTCTGACAACAGAGAATGCATGTTGCAGCCCAAGCTTTTCCGAGAGGCAAAGAATATGGAAGGAAGAACTCGACAAAGAACTTGAGATGGAAAGAGGTTAGTATCGCATATGCATCTAGTGTTAGAACTGAAACCGGGTATGCAAGCGGAGATGGTGCTTTCCTTAAACCCTAAATTTCAACATTGATCATTTTGTATTTGGTTAACTTTCATTTCAAATTTTCGGAGTCCCATGTGAAAAGGAGAGCTTTAGAAAGAGATAAAATAGTGGGAACTCATGATATGGTGAGACAAGAAAACCTATAACAAAATGTAGCAATGTTGATTGGACTTTTTGCACAAGGGAAACATTGCTATAACCTTAAGAATGGAGGAAGTGCATGGAGATATTTATGTTAATGTTTGAAATGATTATTTTGGAGTGAAGAAATCAATGATTTCCTAGACAAACTATTGTTTGTTATTATCCCCCCACTTTGTGCATACCTGAAAAGTGAAGGTAGTAATTTAGTGGCTTCAGAATATTTTATGAAAAGCACCCAAATGCTGGACAATCTGTTGAGTTCTAGCCTTTAGGTGAATTTACCAGTTGTGTGGTTGTTGACATGGGGAGCAGGCGAGTACCCAGTGCTTTTGTACAATTTAATTTACAGGTTTTAAGAAGTCTTTTTTAAACTTTTTCAATACTTTTCGAAGAGTGATGTTGAAGGATTTAGGTGATATAATTAATTGATGTTTCTAATTTCCTTCGTGACATATTTTCCATGGGCTAGGCCTAGTTTAGTGGCAAAGGAGCAATGTGTGATCAGGGTTTGGGTTAGAGGGGCCGAGCCGGAATGGGGTGAGCAAAGGAAGGAGAGAAGAAAGTTTGAACATGTTTCTTAAAAGCGACAAAGGCATTCCCTTTTTTTTTTTTAAATAAATAAATTCAATTAGGAAATTGGAGATGAAAAGCCTGAAAAAATGTGTCGCTGAAGACTGGACAATATGGTTTATGGCGTTGACAACTTGTGAGTTTGTAGATTTAACTCATATGAAAATAGGCTCCGACCTATACTGTTACAGCAGGATAGATGGAGGTTGAATATGGGTGGAATGAAACAAAATCTTATAGACATCATGATTTTGAGCTCTGAGGACACCAAACTTTAATCCAACACCCATTTGCATTTATTTCTTTTGATTGAGCTCACTGTGTTTCACGTTGCATTTCCTTTCATTTATTTCCTGTATTGCATGTTCTATTTTTTTCATTTTATCTTTTTGACACTTGCGAAGCCAATAGATTCTCTTTGGAGGGAAATGGTTATTTTTTGTTGAAAATAAACCAAAGCCACCCTTGTGAACTTTCAATTCACAATAACATTATAATATAATCAGGGCTTACTACGCTTGTAATTTAGCTCTTACAGTCTTACCCACAGTTACATGACAAAACCAAAAGCAAAGCTATCCACTTCAGCAAACTACCTGGCACTTTCCTCGTCAAAGGTTATATGTAACCACAATCTTAGCACATCTTTGTGAACTCCAAAACTTTCTGAGTTCCTTTGTTTCCTGTAATGTAAGCAGAATTTCCAAGAGCAACCTTTGGCAGTCTGCTTCTAGGTTATTTCGGTTTTATGTTCTTTTTTCCAGTCTAGTCTGCTTGTAAAACTCTACCTCCCTCCTTGAATCCCGTAATAGCTGATGGAAAAAATGACACTTGCCACATAGACTCATTTGCATAACCCCAAGAAAATGCAATGATAAAAACAAAGGATGTGGCATTGCGGTTTGCAAATAACTCTTATTACATGAGCACTTACCAATAATGAGATAACACCAAGGCCTGCAAACAGCCTCCAACATTACATATGGCAGCCAATTTTTCTGACATCGACGCAAATTTTTTCAACCTGCATATTGTCTCTTAATCACTATTATAGTCTAGGTCTTTATCTCCTCGTTTTAGGTGTACCAAGTCACATATCATGCACTTCAATTTTCATGTGTGCACCTCATTTCTACTACATTACGTGTTGATGGTGAAAAAATATAGAGAAGGAAGTAAGGATGCATTATGTGCTCACAGATGGGCTTGAGGCAGCAATATGAATTAGCAGAATTTTTTTTATAAATCGTTATATAGTGTTCAGTTCAAATTATATCTGAGAGAAGAGGATGAGAAAAGAGGAAATAATTGGAGTACCAGAGGAATGATATAATTTAGAAACTGTCAATGTAGACCAAGAGTATGTGTTTATATCTTTACTCAATCAAATATTCAAAGGTACAAAACCTTTTATTTGTCTTGTTTAAAGAGTATGTATTATTAGGAGAGGTTGGGAGAGGACTATGCATACTCCTTCCGAACAATGCCTACTATAGAAGAACCTAGTTTGCTGTAAAGGTGGAAAAACAGATTTTCCAGCTTTGCTTTTTCTTCAGTATCCAAACAAGAGGATAGTGATTTATTAAATTCTCTTCCGTTTTCCCTCTTCTCCTAGAAACTTCTCGGCCAAACAAAATTAAAATGTCAGATAATTTATTTAATTCAAAGGTACAAAACCTTCTATTAGGACAATATAGAACATTTCTTCAAAGGTACAAAACCTTTAATTTGTCTTGTTTAAAAGAGTATGTATTATTAGGAGAGGTTGGGAGAGGACTATGCGTATTCCTTCCAAACAATGCCTACTATAGAAGAACCTAGTTTGCTGTAAGGGTGGAAAAATAGATTTTCCAGCTTTGCCTTTTCTTCCGTATCCAAACAAGAGGATAGTGATTTGTTAAATTCTCTTCCGTTTTCCCTCTTCTCCTAGAAACTTCTCGCCCAAACAAAATTAAAATTTCAGATAATTTATTTTAATTTTCCTGTCTCTACTATCCCCCGGTCTAAATTTTAAGACAGCATCCTATGTCCAGAATTTTATATCCATAGCTAAGCCTGGGTGACAAATATCTTAACTGTGCACATTGACGACAAATCTTGATCCTTCAGGTTTTATAGATCCAGCTGAGCTGCTGAGTAAAAATTGTAGGTTTACTTTATACTAGCTTCTTCCTGGTTGTATAGCCCCCATGTCCAGAGTTTTTAATCCATAGCACTTGGGTGAATAATATTCCATAGTTTTATCCGACCCCAATTATGGGATTAAGGCTCTAATTGATTGATTGACTTGGTTGACAAATATATTACGAAGCTCCACAAGTTGATAACTCAACTGTGCACGTCTGACATATCTTGATCCTTCAGGTTGTAGATCCAGCTGAGCTGCTGATTAAACATTCTAGGTTTACTTAATATTAGCTTCTTTCTCATTGTAAAGACCCCAGCACACTCCCCCCACCCACACCATAACCACAGCATCTTAATATTTTATTTAATCAAGACAATACGATAAAGTAGAGGGCAGATTGGCAGCATGATCATGTGAGGATCAAGAGGGAGGAATAATTTACTAAATATTTACATGCTTTGCTGCTGTGGCTAGCAGTATCCATTTGTTGATAATTTCGTTTTGAATTATGTTGACAATATTTTCTTGCGATCAAATACATGCTAGTCTGTGGCTCTTTAAATTGTTGATCTTTTCTGCATCTTTTTTAGGCATGCTGTATATTCCTGAACTTTCTGTAAAGACTAGATGTTTTCTGTATAGGGCACAGCCATTCATTTTGAGTTTTGTACCAATTCACTCTCAGTTTCTTTCATTTCTGTTCCTGATCAAATAAAATTGCATTGCAGAGAGACTAGCAGAAAGATTACGGCAGGCAGGAGGAAAGACTTCATCCCCAAATAAGAGAGTTCCCACTCAACAAAGGGAACGATTACCTTTTGCATCCTCGCCTAAATGAGTACATGTTTTTTTTAATGTCTCTGGCCTCGTGCTTCGAGCAAGATGTGCTTGCCTGGAAAGCACAAATGTATCTAGCAGTATTTTTGGTAAAGAAAAGTTGTGTTAAATAATACTCCATATAGCGGCCTCCTAGCAGTCTTTCCATGAATGGCAGGTCTGCCAGTTGATCGATCAATTGTACCAGTCTTAAAGGGGTGTGAATGAGGGCAGACAAATCACATCTTCTGTCACTTTGTATTTTCTTACTTGGCTGCTCAAGTGCGATTTGTATCTTTTATTGCTTAATACTAAAGAATGTGATATTGAGTTTTTCATTGGTGATAATGTAGATTTTATAGCTATGTATAAAGGCTTCGATGTATAAGGGCTATGCTTCAGGTTATCATTGTTTAAGAGCTAAATGCGGCCTTTGAGTTGTGTAGAACATATCATGGCTGCTTCGAGGCTATGAATCCAACTTTTCTTGTGTACGCTTGATGATTCAAACAATCTAAGTTTCATGGTCCTATACTTGTTGACTATAAAATCGTTGTACAAGTATTTTAATGGAAGAACCTCTGGCTAAATTGGATTTATGGAGGAAAATGATAAGAGCTAAACTTGAATTATCTAAACTTAAATGATTTTTTTTTTTTTTAACTTATTGGAACTAAACTAAATTTATTAGAGCCCAACTAAATTAATTTGAAAAGGATTGTTTTTCCCCTTTAGGCGAAGAGCACACAACACTTATAGCAAGAATATTATAATCCTTCCTCCATTCTTTGGATTTAACACTTGCCAATTTAACACTTGCCAACTATGAAGCACATAAATTTTTGAGAACTTGGTGTTTCTATGTTTCTGAAATTCGGAAGCTTGGAAACCTCCGAAAACACTCTAGAAATGTTTCCCAAACTTGAAATAAAAACGAAAACGCTTCCTATATTGAATACTCTATAAAAGCAACGTTATTTCAGTCAAAAACTCTATAACTTACAAACACATGTTTTTTATTATAAAAAAACAAACAAACTTAATCTATTGTATTTAAATGTAGGTGGTTGATTTAAACATTTAAAAAATAAAAAATCAATATTACTTTTTCTTCAATTTCACTTCTATAGTGATCCTTCCTTGTCACTTTTACGAAATATATCGCTTTTTATATGGTTTTAACTATCTTTGAATCATTGATCGTTAGTTATTTTTATCCTCAATCGCATTCTCAATATAAAAGGTCAGAAGAAAAAAAATTACTAGTAATTTAATGTTTTTATTTCTATGGACAACCATTTCATAATACATTTTAAATTATATATGTTTTATATGACATTTTAAAAATATTCATTTGTAGGAAAAACAATTTTTAAGTTTTTTAAATATATGTTTTTTTCAATTATTAATTTTATTTAACGGTTTCCCTCTTCCTTGATTTTAAGAACTACCGCTCCCCATTTCCGAAACTTTTTCATGCTACATAACTTACCAAGGCGTACTTTTTTTTTAAAAACCATTTTTGACAACCTTTAATAATACAAAATGCTGACCGCGTAAATTCTCTTAGATTTGGTGCTAGACTTTGGTTTGATAAAGGCAAAAATGTACATGGTGGTTTTAATTTTTAACCACGGTTAGAAACCCTTTGCCAATGCTTATGGATAAGGTGGTGGTTTTGGCTACAAAAGCCAAGGACACTGTTGTGGTGAAAGCAATTCCAATGGTTTTGATAATCAAAACTATCAAACACAAAAGTAAGGACAATTTAGAAGAACTGTTAGGCCAATATCAAACCTCTTCCCATTTTCAATGGACAAAGGCCCAATACATATAAACTCACTTAAGAATTGGCAAACTCACTTACTTGGTGCAACTTTGTGCTTGACAATAATTTGACATGGAGGAGGAAACTCTTGTCCTCGTCGGTCTTGTTACAGTGGTTTTTACACTAGTAAACATTATAATAAAAAAACCTACAAGATAAATTTACTAAATTAATTTGACTATAGTATTTTTTAGTGATTTAAAATTCATTTATTCAGAGTTGAAAGCATACATCTGTGACTTATTTTTGTAAAAAATTGTGACTTGATACTTATGCGCTGTGACTTGATAAAAGATGTGACTTAAAAGAAAATATTGTGACTTGAAACTAAACGGTCGTGACTTGATAATTTTTTGACATAAATTTATCTAAATTTATCTAAGAGATTTTTTTTTAAACGCTCTCGTGTGTAGAGGGGATTTATCCTAGTTATATATTACTTACTATGCTACTCCCTCCGTGCCTAAATGTTTGATACGTTTGGAATCTTGACACTATTCATAAGATGAGAGAATCTTCTAAATTGCTATTAATATATAAAATATAATATAGTCACATGGGATCTTGTTTGATTCGTCTCAACGAGTACGTTATTTACATCCAATTATTATAATTTTTACATATACACAGCAAAAGATATTTAAGATCAAACAAATACATTGACATATGTGCAAGTCATAACGTATCAAATAAAAGGGAACGGGTGAGTATTACTTATTGGTATAGATGCAACAGATATACTATTTATTTATTAAACTTATTACTTATTATCACTTATCGGTATTGATGCAACAAATATTTTAAACTAGCAAAAGAGACTACATAATATCAGTATTATCCATAGAGATAAAATGCAAATTTGATGTTTTTCTTTTTCCTTTTTTTTTTTTTTACAAATCCAAAAAATGAATATTCATTATAAAGCCTGCACTAAGTGAACAAATTTACTTTTCTCAAAAAATGCCCCTTATATTGTGTCCACCGGAAATGATGCCATTCTTATCATGAAATTTTAAGATTCGTATGAATCATGGTAGTTTAATCTGAAATCAGTAATCTGAGTCGTAAGACGATCAGGGCAGATTCGTAAGAATCGTGTATATGTACTCATAAATTAAGAGTCGTAGGAATCATGGTAGTATAATCTGAAAATATCATATTGAGGGTACCACAATTATTTTCGAATTATATAAAATTAACCTATAAAACTACAGTGTATTAATTTATAAAATTTTAATCACCAAAAACGACGTATTTTTCATGCTTGCATTTCATAATACTTAGTTTTTCTTACATTGTGCATGAGTAGTGTGCGTTTTTTATATTGTTAATATAGATGTAACAAAATTATATAAGATATATATATATATATATGTTTTTTTCGGATTTTCCGAAATTTAACTTTTTGGGAGCGTCTTAACATTACAAAATTCGTGAGCACTCAATTGAAAAAGATACATCCATGTAATTCCAAGTAGCAAATTCACGTGATTTATGATCCAAGAACAAACATTAGTATCGTATGAGATGAAAAAGGAAGAAGAATTGTTTGAGATTCTTCGACACCCACATATAAATGTGGATTTTGCTGTCCACAATAATGATCAATTGTTTGACCAATAGGCTATTTAGTTTGTTGGAAAGTTGGTATTGAAATACATATATATATATATTGACATGCAATTTTTACGTGGGAGCGCAACTTATGGAATTCCAATTAAGTGCCTTTGGTTGGTATGTGTAGGTACTTTGTTAGTTCCTTAAAATTAGTTGTGGTATTATATTGTTTTATTAGTGCATGCACCACTATCAAATATTGTATTTTTTTAGTTCTAAGTAATTAGACCAAAATTTAATATTATCTCTTCTTCTTTGTTTTTTTTAATTTTTTTAAGCTTGTTTATTGATCATGTGTAGAATTTTTACTAAATTTTTTTATTAGATATAATAAGTATATACTTGAGAAAAGTATATGTTTCTTACTTTATTCTCAACCAAAAAATTACTCCGTATATATAGGTAGCATTGTTTTTTATTTTTTAATTTTTATTTTTTAGGAGCCAGCCATAAAGACAGGTGATGAGTTTCGATTTCAAAGCCTCTTGCAACTCGGAAAGAAGCTCTAATGAATAATTGAGCTATCCCTCACTCTCATATATAGGTAGCATTGTAAACTATTTTTCTTCCCTTCCTTTACTAGCGTTTTATGCACTTTCACTCTCATATATAGGTAGCATTGTAAACTATTTTTCTTCCCTTTCTTTACTAGCGTTTTATGCACTTTATATAATTTGAAGATAAGAAATTTCACAAAATGTTAGAAAAAAATATATATATTTACAAAACCAATATGATTCATCACAATTGTTTGAATAAATAATTTTTTAGGTTTAAATTTATACATTTAAATATATTTTGAGTACTTTGGCTAGCTAATTGTTTATTATGCCATTAAGAATTTACGTCACAAAATATATAACTCGTGACTCGATTAAGAAACATTAGTACGTGTGGTAATCTCATGTGTACACTGTTATCACCACACAGTCCCCTTCTCCTTTATATAATAGAGAATCAGGGATATTTTAGTATGTTACCACATCTACCCTACTTAAATTCGTAATTATGACAAGTGCCAACTACAATTTCGTAGATACTAAAGCATACGTAGCTAGTGGATGCACAAGTGTGTTACAAAGACATAAAAATACACCGTACACATTGCAACCAAGTATTAATAATTTTAAATATTCTTCACCCACACATTGAATAAATTTGTGAATGGATAAGCCTTCCCCAATCTTCAATAATGTTTACGTAATGTGCTTCATATATAACACGAGTAACATTACTTAATATAAGGCTACAAGATACTAACTCTATTGTTGTTTCAAGGTTTCGAAGAGAAAGTTAGTTGCGTCTTCTTATTCATAGGGAGAAGTTGTTATTGTTTGAGTTTTGTAGGAGAAGTGTCAATTTAGTTTATTCTTGTAATAGCTAGTTTCATATGATGAATATTTGCCATGAGTAATGTGTGACTTCTCTTTTCCTTATGCATGTTCGATTGCCAAAAAGAATGAAAAAGGCAATAAAGGTTGGTTAATAGAGGAATTTTAAGATCATATAAAAAATAAACGAGTTAAAAATCTAACCCAAGAGAAGACAATTAGATCAATCTGAACTCGACCTATTAAGCAAGTTACCAACAGTATAAATCATACCAAATAATCTAGAAACACAAAATAAGTAGATGAAACAGAAGGTCGATAGAAGCGTTTTTACAATTAAGATCGATTAGGTTTTTCACATTTTTTAGTTACAGTGTATGTTGTATCATTAGTTTTATATATAATACGGAGTAATATTTATTTAGTTTAAATTTGTAAAATAATATAAAATGTATATATATATGTGAGGTAAAATTTATTAATTTATAAAAAAATCATACGACATAGTTAAAATTAGCATGTAAATGTATTACAATAATAATCAAATAAAATTCAAATTACTCAAAATCATGATCTTTGGAGAGTAGATTTGATGCTTTTGCAAACCCTCGTATTTCACCTCAATCACTGTTTGACACAAACTTCTACAAGGGGGGATTTATAGATTAAGTTGAATATAATTTATTTGTATTGTATGTTCCTATAAAATTGAATAAAATCTCATTCAATTAATTGTACTCGTATTTCTAATATGCCGATGGATAGTTAAGAAATGTTCGCACGATTTTCACAAAATGCATATAAAAATGAGTAAAATGGATGAAATAAGGTTAGTTTTAAATTATAATTTTCAACCTTTACCTAATTCATTTAATTGAATTGATTATTCAGGTCCAGTCATTTAATTCAACTAATTTAAAATGTTAACCTTAATTCACTTTTTCCATCTTATCTTAGATTCAACTTAGGTTTTTCAGTTTAGAATTATTATTATTATTTTTGTGCCATGGCATATTTAGTTATTTATAGACATTTTTAATTAAAGATCACTTGTTTTGAAAAAAGGACAAAAAAAAAAAAAAACAAAAAAGAGTTCATAGGCAAATAATTAAAGGTCCTTCTAACATTTTAGTTGAATGAGAGAGAGATAGACATACGGAAAAAAACGAGGAGTACTACTTATCCAGTGTTGACAACGATTTTATGCCAAAAAGTTTGGATTTCCCATATTCTTAATGGATTCGACTTTTTAAATAGGTGTCTACATGTAATTGGTCCCTTTCCTTTTTAATATTTTTATGTTTTTTATTTTGTTAAGAGTATTTTTTACTAAGTACACTGATACATGAAGATCATGAAAGTCTTTCAAAATCTTTGTGGCACTTCAATTCACTCTTTACTTTTCTCCTTTTCCTTTTTTCTGTTGAAGGGACAATGACATGCATTGTGTTTTTCTTAGACTTGTATGTAGTACGTAGTAATTGTTTAGACATGCTCTTAGGAAAGCAAGGGAATTATTTAACTATTTCGGTGCATAATTATTTTGTTTTCAAATTTATATTTTGATTCGTAATTGTGTTTCCGTTTAAGTCGCTCTTGATATATTGTAGATTTGTAGATAGATGTACTATTTTTTTGGTGTTTGGGAGCCGCATGTATTGGCGGTGAAGAGAATCAATTTCAAGATCTTTTGAAACCGAGAGAGGAGGTCTAACCAATTGAGTTATCTTTCACTCTCTAATTAGATGTAATATTTATTCAGTAAAATCAAGCTTTAGCAATTACTCCTATCTACTCTCCAAAACCTTTATTAGTTATTTAGTGATTCATATGGTTTTTCACATTTCAGCCTTATTTAGAACTACAAGTGTAAATGTTAGCCAAACATACACCCAAATCGTTATTTGGATGTTCAAGTTCCCTCTGTTTCGACTATTCAAACTAGACAATGCAATCTGAAAGATGTTACTTAGGTCTCTTCCCATCAAAGACTATTTAAAATTGAATTTTGGTCTCTTAATTAGAAATGATTGATCAATTATTCATCACAGGGGATAACCTCACTGTTATCAATTCTATAAGAATAACATTTATGACAAATCTATTGGGAAATCCATAGATTTAATCAGGGATTTAAAAATTGAATTCAAAATAATGAAATATCTAATTATTAGTCATTGATGTAGAGAAGCTAATAAAATAGCAGATTCCTTAACCCTTAAAGGTCATTCTTGTTCTCAATTATTTCTATGGCTTCTTTCTTATATCAGCCGAAAGGATGTCCTTGGTTGACCCTCTTAGAGGCACACACTAATACTATATTTGGATAACAATTTAATTGGAAGGGAGAGGGATGGGAGATAAATAGGACAGGAAGGGGAAAGAAAATAAGGGAGAAAATAAGCTCCATTTTCCTTCCAAAACTCTCCAATTTTAGAGCGACAGTGTTATTTAAAGGAGGAAAAGTGGATCTTTATCTCTCACTCCATCTCCTTCCCCCAACTAATTATCCAAACGATAGAGCTTGCCCCTCTTCCTTTCCCTTCCTTACATACATTCCCCTCTAATTCTATGTATCCAAACAATGTGTAATTGACTATATATAGAGGAGAATTCTGCTCAAAACAATAAATTTGTTGACAACAATGAAAATAAGAAAAATGGGAACATATGAGATTGACAAGGATACACAGTACAATTAAAGGAAAACATGTGCTTTTACAATCAAAATTTCTAGTAATTATGAAAAATATTTTTAATGAGGCTTATGTCCCATTCATATCTCGTATGTATTGGTATTCATGATAAAAACAATTTAAAAATGATTCTCTTTCGGCAATCAATTTGAAGTTTTCTAAAATGTAACATTGAAAAACAAAATTCGTTACTCATCTAATAGTCTCTTCTTTTCAAATTAGTAGTGTTGTTGCTGTTATTATTATTATTATTATTATTAATTTTTTAATTTGTTAAATTAAATTAATCTATCATAGTTTGGGACCTCTCGTTAGACTTATGGCTATGATCTATCATTTAATAAATTTGGTAATTACCAAAACTTAAGGGTAAAGGTTTGTCACAAAAAATCCATAAAATGAAAAAAGTGTGCGTAGCATTGTGATGAAACGAATATAGTATAAGATGCCTGTTTAATTTTTCATAACTTTGTTGACTCCATATACCATCGCACGAGGCTTAGGCCCTACTACAAAATTTCTTCCTGAGATCAAAAAAATGACAAAGACAATTCTCACCATAGGAGACACAAAATAACCCTAGAAAGAGAACAATAAGCTCTCACAAATGGAGTAACCCTTATAACAAAATTACAAGCCAAATAATATTGAAAGCAACTACTGCAAAGGAATTAATTGCCACTTGCAAATGAAGTCATGTCGAGTCTATTCTGTTCAACTTATTTACTTATGTGATTCCATTTGGTATATCATTGCATTTTGTGAATTGGGGATCGGACAGACATTCAAGTTCAGTTCAAATTCTAGTCTAGTCCGGAACGATCTTGACGCCAAATTATGCACATTCCTACCCACAACCACACAACTTAGTTGAAGAACTAGGATTTTGATAGGCAAATACAAGGCGAGAGTCACTCACTATAGCTAGCTAGTACACTAGTTAAATTTAAACTTAGAATAGTACGAAATATTAACTACTTGAAGTAAATAAGTGAATTCTATTCGCTAGAATAATATGGTTTTTAATAATAATTTCTCTTTACTTTTTCGGATAAAGATGTTTGTTTTCTTTTTGTTTGCTAATGACCACTCTATCTTTTAAGGCATAACATTCAATTTACCAAAGCTTAGTTTAGATTGCATCCGAATTGATTGGGTTGCACATTTTTTTTTATATGTTTATGACTCTCGACAAGATATTATGCATATAATTAGCCTCAAATTCAAGACTTCTGTTGAATGATATCAGACTGCTATCCACTTATTCAGTTCTTTTTGGTCTAATCACCACATACTCGATTCCGGCAGTCTTTGTAACAAAGGTGTAATTTTCGTAATTATGTTAAATACGGGTCTGGGCCGCACCCGTCAGCAAGAGAAAGTCCACCTTATAAAGCCTTGNCATATCTCGTATGTATTGGTATTCATGATAAAAACAATTTAAAAATGATTCTCTTTCGGCAATCAATTTGAAGTTTTCTAAAATGTAACATTGAAAAACAAAATTCGTTACTCATCTAATAGTCTCTTCTTTTCAAATTAGTAGTGTTGTTGCTGTTATTATTATTATTATTATTATTAATTTTTTAATTTGTTAAATTAAATTAATCTATCATAGTTTGGGACCTCTCGTTAGACTTATGGCTATGATCTATCATTTAATAAATTTGGTAATTACCAAAACTTAAGGGTAAAGGTTTGTCACAAAAAATCCATAAAATGAAAAAAGTGTGCGTAGCATTGTGATGAAACGAATATAGTATAAGATGCCTGTTTAATTTTTCATAACTTTGTTGACTCCATATACCATCGCACGAGGCTTAGGCCCTACTACAAAATTTCTTCCTGAGATCAAAAAAATGACAAAGACAATTCTCACCATAGGAGACACAAAATAACCCTAGAAAGAGAACAATAAGCTCTCACAAATGGAGTAACCCTTATAACAAAATTACAAGCCAAATAATATTGAAAGCAACTACTGCAAAGGAATTAATTGCCACTTGCAAATGAAGTCATGTCGAGTCTATTCTGTTCAACTTATTTACTTATGTGATTCCATTTGGTATATCATTGCATTTTGTGAATTGGGGATCGGACAGACATTCAAGTTCAGTTCAAATTCTAGTCTAGTCCGGAACGATCTTGACGCCAAATTATGCACATTCCTACCCACAACCACACAACTTAGTTGAAGAACTAGGATTTTGATAGGCAAATACAAGGCGAGAGTCACTCACTATAGCTAGCTAGTACACTAGTTAAATTTAAACTTAGAATAGTACGAAATATTAACTACTTGAAGTAAATAAGTGAATTCTATTCGCTAGAATAATATGGTTTTTAATAATAATTTCTCTTTACTTTTTCGGATAAAGATGTTTGTTTTCTTTTTGTTTGCTAATGACCACTCTATCTTTTAAGGCATAACATTCAATTTACCAAAGCTTAGTTTAGATTGCATCCGAATTGATTGGGTTGCACATTTTTTTTTATATGTTTATGACTCTCGACAAGATATTATGCATATAATTAGCCTCAAATTCAAGACTTCTGTTGAATGATATCAGACTGCTATCCACTTATTCAGTTCTTTTTGGTCTAATCACCACATACTCGATTCCGGCAGTCTTTGTAACAAAGGTGTAATTTTCGTAATTATGTTAAATACGGGTCTGGGCCGCACCCGTCAGCAAGAGAAAGTCCACCTTATAAAGCCTTGGAGGTTCCACCTTAAAACCATATGGCAATAAGGGGAGTAGCTCCTCAACCTTATAAAGTGATAACCTCTCTCTCAATTCATCGATGTGGGACACTCACATGTGGGCTTCAACAAATTAGATATTTAGTTTTATAACGAATAAGAATATCTGGCACATAATTATTACATAAATTATGAGTTAGAAGATATGTACTCTTCACATATTGTGGGGTATAGTTTGACCCAACACAAGAGGGAGACTAGTAAATATGAATATAAATATTACGTATAAACATCCTACACAAATTAAAATAGACAAATTGCAAAGAGCAGAATAGGAGCTAACCTGGTGGCAACCAACAATCTAACATGACTCAACTTGGTTTTGTTTCTTTTAATTTATTTATGGCGTTCTAAGACTTCTAACTCGAATGCAATAGGAGTTTAAGGATACATGCTCAAACTTTGATCATTGACAAACGATACAAATTGAGACGACACTTATTTTAAGTCGATTTTATACCATTTGATAACATTATATTTACGACCACTGTGTACCCTTGCCTAAGGACAATGCAACAAACAAAACATAATAACTATCTCATTTACCCCACATAATTTATCATGCATGTTAATTTTTGATGTATAGTGATGCATAAGTGAGTCACTTTGGGTTTGTACTAGGGGAAAATATAATAATCTTGTGTGTGGAAAACTCATGGTGGACTAGCTATGTGAGCCAATCACATAACTTTTGGAATGATCCTTTACTTTGAATGGACGCCGTAACTCCACGGTTAACCACTAAATTCCTTTTTTATAAAGAAGAATCGTGTGATTTATCCATATATGGTACTATTACATCAAAGTTTGTAATACTTTCTAGGTAAAATCATTCTCCATTCCCTACACTGTATGTCTTACCTTTATTTGATTATTATGTGGTCCATTCTAATTTGACATAGAGTCCACGATTAGTGTCCTAATTTTTGCTAGATCGTCCTTTCGGCTTTTTAAAATAGCAGAATTTGAAGGTTAAGCGTTTGAAAGGGATTTTTGTGGTTTTAATGGAGATTAGTGTTCCACCAAAAAGAAAATGTAGACTAGTGAAATGGGAAATATTTAATCGAAGTATATCAATGGCGATTAAGGGCCTGCTTAATTCAACTGAAAACAGCTGAACTGAAAGTTTTTTATGAAGGATTAATGAATAGCAAAATAAGTAAAGAGCTGAGCTGAACTGAGCCGAACTGAACTGAACGGATTTTAAGCTGAAGTAAACAGGCCCTAAATGTGTTTTGACTTTTGTTTTGGCAAATTTGTTAAAAACTACCTTATAAAACTCAAATGCGGAAAATAACTACCTTCTAATTAAATTATTTACTAAACTACCTTATATACTTTGGTCTTTTGGCACTACCTTTAGCCACAATTTCTTGATTATTCAAGTATAATTTCACTTTTTCCGAAGGTGGTTAGTAAGGGTAGTGGGCCCCTTCAATCTAAAAATTGAATTATACGCGGGAAAAAGTGAAATTGCAGTCGTAAAATTGAAGAAATTCGATCTAAATGTAGTGCTAAATGACCAGATTTGATATAAAAAGTAGCTAGTTTAGTAAATAATTTTATTTAAAAGGTAGTTATTTTCAACTTTTGTGTTTTATAAGGTATTTTTTGACAATTTGACCTTTTGTTTTATGTATTTTTGACAAGCTTGTGTATTTGATTTTGTATTGGACTTTGTTTTACACTTTCATTTTTTTTGTTAACTTGGATTTTGGAAGTGTAGCTTTAACTCTTTTTTTTTTGTGATGAATTGATGATGATGATGAGGATGATAGCAAGGACATTGTTGGTTCAAGTTGAAACACAAAAAATAGGCTAGGCAAAAAGGAAAGTGAAATTTTAATTAATCGAAGTAAAAGTATACAAAATGAAAGTTGAAATGGAGGACATGACCCTAACTCTGATGACATAGACTCAAAGATAGAATAAGAAAGGACAATAAAAAAATTTAGGTGAAGGGACTCTTCAACTTAACCTAAACATATAGAAGAATATAGACTTTTGCTCATGACACCCCTCTTCTTCACCATATATTGGGAGAGCCATCAGTGGATTGCTGCTACATATGACACCTTATTTTAAAAGCTACTTGTATCATTCTTCTTGCTTCTATTGTTTTATTTTTGCCCCTTGATAGTTTCTTTAACCAAGTCATTTTCAATCTCAATACTAATTCACAACAAGAAATTCATCCTCGGCCGACCATTTTTTCCGACCGCAGAAGTTGTAGTCAAAAATTACCGACCGCTGGAGACCATTGTTGGTCACTGAATCATTTACCGATCGTGTTAAAGGTCGGTTAGACTCGCTAAAAAATACCGACCGTCTAAGCAGTCGGCAGCGGAAATTAATGGAATTAAACTCATTATGGAATTAAACTTGAATGTGGTCGGAAATTAAGAAATATGATTGTTGGTTGAAAATTAGGAAAGTAAAACTCATTATGGGCGATAATGACCAATATTCGGCCATTTTCCTTCCCAAAATGACCTTAGGACACCAAAAATTCAACAAACCCTTTCCCGTTAGCTTTTAATAATGAAAATATACTTGAATGTGGTTTAAAAAATCAAGAAATATGATTGTTGGTTGAAAACTAGGCAATTAAAACTCATTATGGGCGATAATGACCAATATTCGGCCATTTTCCTTCCCAAAACGACCTTAGGACACCTAAAACTCAACAAACCCGTTCCCCATAGCTTTTAATAATGAAAATATACTTGAATGTGGTTTAAAAAATCAAGAAATATGATTGTTGGTTGAAAATTAGGCAATTAAAACTCATTATGGGCGATAATGACCTATATTCGGCCATTTTCCTTCCGAAAACGACCTTAGGACACCTAAAACTCAACAAACCCGTTCCCCTTAGCTTTGAATAATGAAAATAAACTTGAATGTGGTCGGAAATCAAGAAATACGATTGTTGGTTGAAAATCGGGAAAGTAAAACTCATTATGGGCGATAATGACCTATTTTCGGCCATTTTCGTTCCCAAAACGACCTTAGGACACCTAAAACTAAACAATCTCGTTCCCCATAGCTTTGAATAATGAAAATAAACTTGAATATGGTTTGAAATCTAGAAATATAATTTTTGGTTTACAATTAGGCAAGTAAAACTCATTAATTAACGGCTTACAATAGGCTTAATCGAAATAAGTTAGGAGTGAAGACAGTGAAGGATGTTTACATGCTTTGAACTGATATGGGTTAGTTGCGTTTACAATAGGCTTAATCAAAATGAAAAGGGAGGAGCATGAGTGGAGGTACTGATATACTTGTTTTATGTTGTGTTTTTCCCTCATTTTCGGTTGATTCTTGTGCTAAATAGTTAATTTTGTGGCTTTGTTTTGACTAAATATCGTCTTTCGATGTTAAGTTATGTTTTGGGACGGTTTTAGCGTCTTTAGTTGACTTTTAGAACCTTTTTCGGTTATTTTATACTTTTTCGGTTATTACGAGTGGCTTTCGGTTTTGTTTATATGTTACAGGAGCGTAATAGAGAGTTATGAAGTGATTTGAAGCTAAAACGAGTCAAAAAGCACTTACCTCGGGATGCGTGCCAAGTCACGAGAATGTCACGAATGAGATTCGAAGAATCGAGCGAAGAAATAAGCAAGATCGTCAAAATGTTGCTCAACTTGGTTCATGCGGGCGCATGCCTTTAATCCCCATTTAACCTATGCGCCCGCAACATAGATCAGAAGTATCAGAACTCACTCATTATTCACCATGCGGGCGCAGGTATCACGGATTTTGATCCGTTCGGCTTTTCTTCGCGGTTTTGCTTCGTGGGTTTTAATTAATTAAAAACCTAATTCCTATATATACTCTATGTAAAGGGGGCACGATCCTAACTAGTTTTTATCATACTTTTAGACCTAGGAATCCAAAATTGATTATTCTCTCTAGAATTTTAGAATTTTACTTTGTTCAACAATTCAAGCTTTCGATTAATGCAATTCAATCATTAATTTGGTACTTTCTTTCCTTATGCTTTTCAATTACTTTAAATTCATGATCCTCCTTGTTTTATTAGTTCTTACTTTAGATTAATTAATTTGCTATCTTTTAATTCTTAATTTAGTTTTGTTAGTAGTTAATTTAGTTTTAATTTTAGTTTTAATTAGGTTTTTTTTTTCATGATCATGTTGTTTAACTTTGATTTTGTTTTTGTTCCCTTAATTATGAGTGAGTAGTCGTTTTCTCTAGGATTAGGGGATCTATGATCATGGTTTGAATTTAATTTATGTTTTCTAATTAGTTCTTGGCTTCTAATTGAATTCCTATTATTGATTTCTAGTGATTGCAATTAAATTGTGGCCAGATTTAGTTGTAAGTTAGGTTATTGTTGAAATCGAGGCCGAGAGGTAAGATTACCACAATTAGACCACTGAATAATAGGCAAAAACGAATTTATGCGAGCGAGAGCCGGTAAAGGAGTTTTGAGGGAGTCTAAGTTCGAGAGAATTGGTGAGCCCTAGTTCAATGAATGCCAATGAATTGATTAGTGAGCGTTAATTGAGTTTGTTGATTGATCATAGTGAATCGATAGCCCTAGGTTCCCATTAATAAAGTTTAATCCATAGTGAATCGATAGACCTTGTCGTGTCTAAACGTGAGAAACCAAGACCTAAAAAGCTAGTGTCTAAACACATGTGAACTTTATTTTTCTTTTATTTGGAATTGTAGTATTATTGAACTAACTCCATAATTTGCGGGAAAATATAACCAGAACCTTTCGGAGTCTCAGGCTAGTAGCTCAGAGACGAATCCCAACGAGGTCTTCTTTGAGACGGTTGGTGGCTTTCGGAAGGGCGAGGTTCTAGGGTTTGGCAAATAAGGAGCTACTCTCTATTATGGGAGAAGCTCGTGGTGGCACGTTGGATCTGCATATTCTCAATCGGTTTCCGCTCAACTGGCTGTCGACTTGCTGCTTCGTTCTCTCCGTCGTCTATGCTAGACTTTTCGCTTCGCCCCGGCGTCTAGACACTACGCTATTTGACTCGTCAATGCTCCATTTCCATTGAGGCCGAACCTAAACCTGTGCTTGAGAGATAGCTGTCCATACACTGATAAGGGATGTATGGATAGGGCGGAGTTAGAGGAGAGAGATCGCCTTCGGGAGGAGAGAGAGCGTCGTCTAGAGGAGGATCAGAAGAAGCAAGCGGAATACCTCCAGCAGCTGCAGGTGGCAATCGAGGCTTTCAAGAGGTGATTCGACGATCCGTTCTCCCATTCCCCGACCACCCCTACGCCCCCCCCCCGATCGCACAGACGGTTCTGGCGCTTTTGAAGCCTTCGTAGCGTAGGTGTTAGTTAGAATTTGGAAACTGTAACATGTGTTATTTTTGTGTATTACGAATTATTTATATCTAATACATAATTTTATTTCATAATTGTAATTTTTTTTCATTAATATATAATTTAATTTTAGCTTTTTTGATATTCAGAGAAAGGCAAATTAAAAGGAAAAAAACAACCTACAAACTATTTATTGACCGACAAACGCTCGGTAAAATGATGCTTCCAAAACAAAAAAAGCGCCAAATGCAAATTGCCGACTGACAGACGGTCGGTAAAATCTGCCTCCAAACAAAAAAAAAAGCGCGAAATGACTTCCACCGACCGACTTTATAGCGGTCGGTTTTTCCGAACGATTATTGGTCGTTGAAAGCCCGACTATAAAACAGTCGGGAAGCGGTTGATAAAAACGTACCAACCAACTAACGGCCGGCAAAAATATTTTACTGACTACTGATGCGCCGACCGAGTTTTATCGACCAAAAGCGGTCGGTAAATGAGGGTAGGCCAAGCACTAAATTCTTGTTGTGATTTGGTAAACTTGCTTAAATGATTCGAGACCCAAATACTTGGGATAATCCTTGTACTTAGATAGCAAGCTTGAAATGAAGAGTTTGGTCATTTCCTTTTCAAGAGGAGTAGTTACAATTTGAGCCACCATCTCCCTACAACGAGTAAAGTAGGTGTTGACTCCTTCCTTTTCTTCTTGCTAGAGTATCATATGATCACATTGAGAGCTCGATGCTTGAGTTTTGCTCTTGCTGCAAGTAATGAAGGAATGAGTGGTGCCTTTCCAAGTTGCAATATCCTTTTTGGAAATAGAGAAGAGCCACTTTTGGAAAACAAGTTCTAAATATAATGGAAAAACCTTGGGATATGAAGCAACATCAATCTTCTTGATGTCCATAATTGCTTTGAACCCTTACAGATGGAGACATGAATTATCCGTGGAAAAAAAGGTTCCATGATTAGGGCAAATTCGCTTATACAAACCATAAATTAGTAGTGATCTAAGGGGAACATTCAATATGAGTCATATAGGGCATGTGGTCACGCATCATGTTTAGGATAAGTTTCAACTAAAGGTTATCCACATAGGGCATGTGGTCACGCATCATGGTCACACACTCTAATGAGACATGCAAACCTAAAGGAAATACCCTTACATGGGCAACACATGCATTATGCCTAGCAAGCATGTTCAATGTTATAATGGTATAATCAGTTGTATAATATAGTTGCCAAATTTATAATTGTTCAACCAGGAATCACTGATTGAAAGCTCGTTACATGGGCTATTTGACAGATATTAATCATTAAAAATTCTCAAACAAGTTATGTTCTAAAATCCATAGCTTTTGGATAAATGGTTGCATTTGGTTTGATAGATGATTAAAACTAGGTGTTGATGTGAATTGAAGTTTAAAAAAATTAGTTCGGTTTGATTTGGTTGGAATTGGTTGTTGGAGTATTGTACATTACTTTGGTGTTGCAGAAGATTTTCTTCGGTTTATATGCTTAAACCCGCCATTCCACCACATTATCTCAAACCTATACTATCCTACTCATCACCCTAGCCATGTTACAAGCTAATAAAATATTTTTGATCTTCGTGCACATGTTATGGTTTTTTTGAAGTAAATCATTTGTTAAGATCGTAGAGTATTAATTGCATTTCAAATCAGCATAAGCTGAGTGAATACCCTTAAATACTTGCATGTGGGTGTGAGATGTAGGATTAGGTTTCTCAAACTGTCATTTAAATACATTATTGCACTGCATTCCGTCATTGGCATGGAGGTGAGGGCTAAAAAACCATTATTATAAGCTTACAAAACTGTGTGGAGTGGCAACCCGTGACCTATCCTATTCATCGATTCATTAAAATGGCTTGGTTGGTTTTGTCTGACTTGTATTTAAGAAGGATAGTAGTTACAGTGTTTTGATTGGTTGGCCTTGTTCCTTGTGCATGAATTATGATGTTTCCTTGAGTTATGATGCTATATTATTTTGATGGGATAAATTTGATTTTTTTCTTGGGGTGCTGTTTGACTCGTATTTAGAAATGTTGGTAGTTGGGGTGCTACAATTATTTGGCTTTGATCCTTCTGAATTCGGATGCTTCCTTGAGTTATGATGTTATATTGTTTAATGGGGTAAATTCAGATTATTGTGTTTTCTCAGGATGAGCAAATAATTGCTTTGGGGGAATTAGATATGTATATTTTATATAGTATTTTTCCTTTTAGGTGTTTAATGTTGTTATTTAGCTTAGTTTTGGTTCATATTGTGTTCTTTGGTCATTTAAAATAGTTTCGCTAAGTTTGAGTGAATTTGTTAGTTTTAAAGTATTTTACTATAATTTTATTTCCCATTGGTGTTATGCTCGGTATTGGTTTGAATTGGTTAAGTAGGAGCGCAAAAATTAAGGATTAATGCAAGAATGGGAGCTTGAGTGAGGTGATAAAAGGATCCATTGGAGGTGTGTCAAAAGAATAAGACAAAAGTCCAAGCCGAATAAAATATAGAGAAAAAAAGAAGGAAAGCAAAAGGCTTATATAGAGCTTTCATGCACCCGTACCCCTCAAAGTTGTGCGCCTCCAATTTTAGAACATAGACTTCAGAGGATTGGAAAAAAAGTTCCATGCGCCCGCATCAAGTTGAATGATCCTCGAGCATAAAGCTCCTATGTTGAGTTTTTGCCAAGTTTTTTTTTTTTGTGAGTGTTTTATGTTTTTAAGCCCATTTGGGCAATAGAAGGGGTGCGTATTTCGAGGCTTTAGATCTAAGCTTCATTAATTTACTTTTACAATTCCAAATTCATAATTTTGCTAGTTTTAATGATTTCTCTCTCTAGATTAATTTATTTAGGGGTTTACTGAACGATTCATTATATTCAATTCAATTCTAATTTAGTTCATTTAAAATCTTTTAGAAAGGATATGAAGCTTTTAGATTTACAAGAGAATAAGGTTCTCGGTCGTAGGGGATGGAGGCGGAAAATTTATGTGGATGAACACATGAAATGTTTAATTTTGGTTCATGTAGTCGACCCTAATTTTTGGGATTAAGGCTCTGATTGATTGTTTGAAAATCTTGGTAATTTTTCTACTTTTGTTCTTTGTTTATTGATTATCTTGAATAGTTTAATTAGTTATTTAATTAGTTTATGATTAATTTGTTAATTGTTCTTGTTAACTTTCTCATGAATCATTTTATATTTATTGTTTTAGTTTTATAGTTATAAGTGAGTAGTCCTTTTTTCTAGGGTTTAGGAGATCCATAAACATGTTAATGTTGTAATTTAGTGTCGATTAATCATTTCCCAATAGTAGTCATATTTCTATTATTATTGATTTATATCTGTTGCAATTAGATTGTACGCAAGTTTAATTGTAAGTAAGGTAATTCAGAAATTTAAATTATTGTCAAGAGGTAAGGTTACCACAATAGACCACCAAATAATAGGCAAAACGAGTCTAATAAAAAACAAGAATTGTTAGAAGAGTTTAGAGGGAGCCTAAGTTCATTAGAAGAATCTTTGTTTTCTGCCGGGTTGACAGGGCAAGGCTACCCGGGTATACGGGGAAGGACCAAGACACAGGCGAACCTTGCCTAGGCTGGCACAAGGTAACACAAGCTTTCTTCCTCTTTTTGCTTTAAACTAATTCTAAGTGTTGAGGAGCTCTTTAAATGTCTTGCCCGCATGTGTGGGCGACCTTGCCCTGTGTATAGGCAGAGTACAAACACATTAAAATTCCTCTAAAATGCTTCAAATGTTCCAAACAATGAGTAAATATATACATTAGTATTGGACAAAAAAAAAATTAGATATCTCCCATCTATAATAGAGAGTTCTCAACAGATATAGGCGTGTCCAAACTATTGTTTTTTTACATTATTGTTGCGTGTCAGTGTTTACATAATTTTTATAATTTTTACTTTTTAAATTGAAAAACTTTCACTTCTCTTGGAGGAAAGATATATTATCTTAATATTATATGGTAGAGTGATTTTGGTATTGATTAGTATTGTAAGTGTCATGTTTTTTAAAATCACACCTACAAATACATAAGTTTAATTTAAATAGCCAAAGTTAATCAAAACTTTTAGCCACCTATATGTAACAAAACTACCACCAGTCCACCACTACCACCACCCTTTAACACAACCACATAAAGCATAAGGCAATTTAGATACAAAATAGAAATCTCTAGTATACTTGAGATATTTCTCAAACCGCCTTGAGATAGTTACAGCTTGTTTGGATAGATTTATTGAAAGGAAAGGGAGGGAAGGAAAAGGAGAGAAGGGGAGGTGATGGAAGGGGAGGGGAATTGAATTCAATGTTTTTCATTTGGATAGGGTAGGAAATGGAGAGAGAATGATGGATTTACGGATATGAAAAGGAAATAATTGATTTGCTTGCCAAGGAATTATGGAGGTTGTAAAGTAGAGAAGAAGAGGGATAGGCATAATAGAGAGAATAGAGGTGGTGACGACAGTTTTCCTTCCAAATCTTCTCAATTTTAGAAGGATTTGTTGCTTAAGAAGAGAAGGAAACAAATTCGTTCGATTTCTCTTCCTCTCAATTCCCTCACCTCTCATTTTTGACAGCCAAATGGAGGAACCTTCATCCCCTACTTTTCCTTTCCTCCATTATTATGTATCCAAACAAGCTGTTAGTTTGGGAGGGAAGAATTTCACCTTTAATTGTATGTCATGCACAAGAGAGTAAGAGACAATAATACAAGGTTGACAGAAACCAATAAAAAAAAAAGGCATTGATATTGCCTCAAGACAGTTAGCAAATCACTAAGTAAAACTAGTCCAACAACCAACAAAAGGAATGTGCTCAACAATTAATGCAACCCACCTTTGACATTCCTCTTCAGTGGGTACCTTTGTGTACAAGAGGTAGCTAAACCCAGAAAATGATGTAGCAGCAGATAATTGATTGTTATTATTAATAGGGCTAGCTGAATATACACTAGTCCAATCTGTCCTATGTTTGTTGTATCTTAACATCTTTTTGATCTCACTTGGCCTAATTAAGTAAGTACTCGTATCAAATCCTCGACATGTCAACACGAGGTCTCAATGTGTATTATAAACTATTCACTCGACACTCTCTAACGGGTTTTGCTTAGCTAGCTAGAATCCAATAAGAACTAGTATGGCCGAGTCCAACATTTGAACAAGCAATTTTCCGTGCATAGCATGCACAATGCCCGTCGTCTGAGTAACAATATATTGTGATCGATGTAAGTAACATTTGAATAGAGATCATCAAATCAATGGTGAATTTAAGTAGATAACTTATTACTTTATGGCTTTACCATGTGTTTCAGTCACACAGTTAGCAAACTCAACCACAAACATATCCCCACTTACAAAAATAGGACATTACAACAATAACGATGCCATTCCAGTACATGGTGAAACTAGTTGCTATATTATTCTTTATGTTCACCAAAAAAAAAATAATAATAAAATAACTCCCAATTAATTTGACTGATGTTAATAATACATACATTAATTCTTGCTTTTTGTATTAATCTATGTTGTTAGCAATCTTAAATGAAAGAGGGCATGTCAAACCTTTGAGCAACTTGAACAAAAAGTCATAGAAAAAAAATGTTCTTCCCCCAAAAAAAATCATACGTCACCTTGAACCCACATTTGCTATGAAGTCAAACTAAAAGATTTTTATTAAAAAGATGTTTAAATTTTTTTTTTAGTATTATAAATAAATAAAATTAGTAATAAAGAACAACAATATTTTAATTTTGAGCCTCTTCTTTAATGTGGGACAACTTAATTGCGTCTAAAATATAAATAAGATTTTTCTTAAAGGGTCGATACTAGTGACGCCGATGGTAACGTGGTAGGGAAGGTGGGGGCTAGATGAAGATGGACAAGCTGATATGAAAATTATGACATTAATTTGACTACAATCAAATGTGAATGAAGCAGCATCTTGACATAAACCATGCAAACAGAAATTATGATTTGAGAGATCTTGTTGCTCAAAAGTGAGTTTTAGCCATGATGAACATCTTTGACATAAAATTAAAATCTAGCGACAAGTTTCATTTAAACTTTATTCTATCACTGTAGTCGACCATCAATATTGGAAAATTTTGAACACTACTCCGACAATTAGTACAACGGCTGCTACTTGAATTCAATGAATTTTTTGTAGGCGAATGAGAATCACCGTCCTGGCTCGGAAAAAAGAGCTGATCTCTATAATACATTAATAAATAGAGAGTACTTTTTTTTATATTGGAGTAATTTTTTTATTACATGTGACATTTTTATTATAAATTTATTTGGAAGTGATAAGTCACAAAACTTTAATGCCAAATTCGGTAATTTATAAAAGTTAAATCTCATAAAACAGGCCCTAATAATTACTCTTTACGGATATTACACAGTCAATTCATATTATATAAATGGATTCTCTATTCACAAATAACAAGTAAAAAATTACAAATCGCTAAAACTAATCACTAAATCCCATGAAACATGAACAAATCATTAAAAATAAGAGTACATGACTAACCCAAAAGCCAGTGAGGTACAAAAAATATTTCTTTCAAATTTATTTTTTTTTTTCAAGAATTTTATTATTAATTTTTAAATAGCCACCCAAAAAGGCTCCCAATTGATTAATTTCTTATTCCCCTGACCTCTTTCTTTGCATCTGCTTATTGTTTGCATTTTTCCTAACCTCAATTTAACCCCAAACTCTAATTTTTTACCACTTATACCATCTTCTAATAAACATGCATTACTTTTGTTATTGCATCCTTTTAATTCTTCTTCTTTCTCAGTATTTTCCTCCACTTCCTTTTGTTGTTGTTGCTCCACACTTTCTACCATACTTTTCAGCCCATTATAATTATTATTATCAGTACTTTCAGATTGACAGTCACAACTACAATCATCATCGTTGTCAACGTTGTCCTCTTCATCATCGGAAAAGTCATTGCTGACTAATGTCAGCTTTAATATGCCATCACTTCTTTCCGATTGCATATAGGAACGAGCTGGAGGAGGAGTAACAGCTTGAATAACTAATCTACCATTTTCGCGATGTGGTTTAACCTGCATAGGATTTGAACCACTAATAGTAGTCAAGGGAGGTGGAAACTTCCCATGATCTACAAGAACATCTTTATTTGTTGTTTTTTCATATTTTGGCTGCGGATTTCTTTTTTGAACCTTAACTTTGTCAATTGTATGCTGCGGTTGTCTCTCTTCCACCGTCATTGGTGGAGAGAAGATACTGCATCTCATATCACAAGAGCCTGTTTCGCTTCCTAAACTTTCCGTACACATTTGCAAACTTTGGTCACTTAGTGTAAATGCTGACCGTTTCACTAGTGGATGCACATAAACACTCTCTTTTCCGTCTTTTTTACTTGACAGCGCTTCAATAGAGCTAAAACTGCCACTAGTATTAGAATTACTAGAGGATGCACTTTTCGGTACATACTCTGTTTTTGAGGTACCTTCTTCTTGATAAGTAGTGGTTCGAGTTTGAGAAAAATTGTTCGAGGAATTTAGTTTGAGGCTTAGTGTTCTAGACTCAAAGAAGAAGTATTCATGAAAAGAAGATTGTTGTTCATGGTAAACAATTGTTGACATTTTGAATTTTGTTAGTTGAAATAAAAGTGGATATAATGAAAGAAGTGAATTTTTTTTTAGAAATTGAATGTTGTGAGTTAACATGAGATGTAATGAACCAAGAAGGTCACATATATATAGCCCGAGCATCCATAAAGTTTCTTACGTAAGAGAGAGAAATGGGATTGTGGGGACAAAAAAGCTATAATTACCACTTAGAATATATAAATGAGCTTTACTCACTACATCACTAAAACAAATGAGTTAAACAGATCATCTTAAAATAATCAATTAGGAACAAGTAAGGAATATACTCTAATACGGTATGTGTTATTTGAATATTAGAAAGAATCACCCTTGGTTCATAAAATGTTTTACGTTTATGTCTTACGGAATGTATATGTTCAAACTAACCTTGCAGTTAAAAATATTGCAGAGGTTTCGACTTGGTTTTGATTTTGGAAGTTCTTGGTTTTCGTTAGAATTATGTTTAAGGAAAAAAATATATGGTCTAAATAGTATCAAACTCAGCAAAATATACAAAATTAATACGGTGAATCTTATCTTATACAACTTGACACGTTTTATTTTTCCTCAATCTATACACAAGTTTAGTGTTTCGAGTAAATGATACCTTTGACCTATAAATCGTTATTTGTAAACTCACAACTTCCCAACCTAAATTAGGATATACCATATTATTAAGAGATTCCAACCTAATCACAATCATATTTATTCCTAATACAACATAAATATTATTAAATAATATCTTATAAATAATATCTAAGCAAATTTCCTAAATAACTAATCTAGCTTTTACGAAAAAAATAGATCAAATAAACTATATATTATATTGAGTTTTATCCTAACAGTTTCGATTTTTATTAAATGTGGAAAACCTTTTATGGTGACTCACCTATCGTAAGTTAGACAGGATAAATGTCAGCTACAATGTAGTCAGAGTCAAGCTTTTAGCCTCTAATAAATCGGATGGGTATACTTGAAAAATAAAAGGTTGTAGAGAGATGTCTAATTATTCAAATTAGTAAATAGGATTTTAATTCTATGATAAATTTTAATTTTAATACAAGATGTTTCATTAGCTCTATTACACGTCTCAAAAACCAAAGTTTTATTCCTCATATTCATATCAAAATCTTAATGACAAACCTGTATAATTTTTGAACATCAATTTGAGAGACTATGAATTTCTGAGGACAAAAATAATAGATACTAGATAGGGTTCAATAAGTTTGAGCAACCTCCCCTATTCTCTTTATAATACCCTTTTCTAAAAGAAAATCAACAAAAATAAAAGAAGAGGAAACACAAGGATTCTATAAATATTTGTTGATAGCGATTGATCTACTCCTTTATATTGTAAAAAAGATAGAGAAAATCTCCACATGCTTAAGAAAAATACAGCTTTAGTCAAACACATTATGCGAACCATTGACAGTAAAATAGATTACTAAAAATCCGCAAAACAGCCTTTGAAATATTGTCAATTATCAAAAGCACAACTGAATTCCACATAATAATAATACTAATAAACAAATGATGCTAAGAAAATATAATCAAAACATGTGTGGCGAAAATACTCTGTTATTTCACAAGTGAAAGAAAATATTTTAAAACAAATTATTTTGTAAATAATATATACAATTTATGGTTGATGATTGACTAACCTTGGCTTAAGACTCTCTATAGCCAAACTAAGTAAATTTGTCTCATCCCCTCACAAAAAAAAAAAAAAAAAAAAAAAAAAAAAAAAAAAAAAA
>PYUH01000055.1:4271119-4294257 GCA_016808085.1 Suaeda aralocaspica | reverse complement strand
ACCCCCCCAAAAAAAAAAAAAAAAAAAAAAAAAAAAAAAAAAAAAAAACAAACAAACATTATAAAAGTAACTATTTTTTATACATAACTACAAATTTGGATGGGTGATATCGATGTATCGGGTCAATTTCAAATATTATATATGTTATTATATATAAGTTTTTATAATTTATTTTACATTTTTTTTGTAATTTTTTCTTTACTCGTGTGAAATTGAAAAATATTTTTTTTTTGCCATAGTATATAAGCTTGTAGTTAATAAATTAAACCTGTTTTTCTTTGTTGAATGAAAAAAAACAATTATTAGCCTACTTGGGAGTAAGGTAATGTGTTAGTAATAATCTCCTACCATACTTCTTAGAGATGTACAAATTTATGCAAATATTTTTAATTACATATAGACATGTAGCTATAACACTTACTACGCATTATATTTTATTGTGCCCAACTAATCAACAATATCAAAGTGTATTGATGGTTGTATACTTATATTTCATTTCAAAGGTCATATATTTAACCCTTGTTGCTATTTCAATTTTGGGACAATATATTGTAACAATTATTGCATACGTGGTGCAAAATTGGAGAGAGCTTGCATACATGGTGCTATGTTGGCAAAAGCTTTCCATATGGCACAATACAGATGAAAGATGGGGGAGTTTATATGACTCTATTGACATTGTCCAAAACATCATTTTAATATATTGTATATGATTGTATATAAATGTTATAGTAATCTTATTGACTAATGACTTACTCCCTATAAGAGTAGACATTAATTTGTCCAAGATGGTAACATCAATTCTTCAATTGTGCCATTGGAAATCATTTATTATGTAAATAAATATTTTCTATTCAAGTAACCCTCATATAAAGTAACCTTATCGTTCCATTATTAACAATTTTTAATTTTTACAGAATTTTTAATTCTCTTTATGCCACTTTTTAATCGCATATCTTCCTATATTCTTTCTCTTTCTGAACTCCGAAACAAACTTTGTGTATGATTGAATTTTGTACAACTTATTTTGTTATAATTGAAATCTACGAAATACTCCGTATATAAATACGCCCCGTTCTTTTGGACTGAAATGGAGTCGAAATGAATTGAACTGAATCGAGATGAAATAAATTGAACTGAATTAAAATGAATTGAAAGGAGTTGAATTGAAATGAACTAAATTAAACTGAACTGAAGTGAAGTTGATTGAAATGAAGTAATAATTATAATGACATAAAGATAAGCTTAACCGAACTGAAATGAATAGAGTAGAAATGAAATGAAATACCAAAAATTTAACTCTAAAAGAACAAGGCCTAAGTTGGGAATAAATCGAGTTACGAATATCCGAAATTACCCTACATAGAACTAATTACTGTGACTAATAATTTTTTAATCATCCAAAGTGGAGGCAGTACCCTATATGTGGAGCAACTTATTGGCCCAGGACACACGCTTGGATGAGGGATCGACCCCGGGACTTGCCGTCAAAGACAAAACTGTATACATTATACAGTATACATAATATTATTAAAAAAAAAAAAAACTTAAAATTTTATGGTATTAATTACGTGTATATGTAGTTATACTTATGTACATATAAAAATAAAACAAATGAAAGTATTAATTAATTTTATTTTTTTTTAATTTTTGTACAATCAAAGTATAAAAATACCAACAAACATCTAGAGTGGATAATTCAACAGTAATCGATGACCTACTTTGGTGTCTATGATGCAACAGCAAATAAGTTCGATTCAAAGCAAAGCTTTAATTTTAATTTTAATTTTCATGAGCTTTTTTTTTTTTTTTTTTTTTTTTTTTTTATCGAATGATTTTTCTTTTTGGCCACTAAATGACATACAAAACTCCACTACAAGAGGTTTATATTTTAAACACACTGTTCCCCAATCCCTTTCCCTAATTAGTTTTCTAATGGTTCTATACTATAGCCACACTTGTGCCTCAGAATCCACTTTAAAATCAAAGTATAGGTTGAATTAGTTGATGTTAACATCAATGTTTAAAGTCTAAGTAATACTAGTAGTTTAATTTACATTTTTATTATTATTATTATGTGACGTTATTCAGCATCATATTCGTTTTCAATTCAATTCGCGGCCTCATGTACGTCCAATGTCCATGGAAATATCGAAAGCAAACGTTAATGATTTTATAGTTTTATCAAGTATGTTTATCCTCATATTTGTCGGTGATACATCGTCTAACTTTCGATTTGTTTAATTAACAGAGGCCACTAATACCTATTACGAGTAAATAATCTCGCGTTATTACAGCCGTATATGTTAGTTTTATAGAAGGCCTGTTTCCTGCTTGCTAGTTAAAACTTGATGTTAGCATTCTAACAACTGTATGCAGTTTTTCATTATTCTTTTGTTCGCTTTAATTGTGGTCTATTGATTTTGATCGAATACCAAAGTAATGGGGTGGATTCAGTGATTCACATGACACGAACAAACGCGTAAACTCCCCAAAATGGATTTTATTAACTAAATAATCTAAGTTGCATAGAAACGAACACCGGTACAAGTACGGACACAAAATGAATACTGAAAAACGCTATTGAAAAAAACTAAGAATACGGATACGTGAAATAAAACAATAAGAAAATATATAAATTTTGACAAAATTTCAATAGAATATAGTGGCAAATATCAAATTTGATAATGATAATACTCCCTTGGTCTTTTTTTACTTGCTACATTAGATTAAAAAAGCTCTCACAGTTTTTGGTCCAATGTAGCAAGTAAAAAAAGACTGAGGGAGTACATTAATACGGCTATTAATCATAACGGGCAAAACCTAAAAAACTTAAACAATTAAAGCGGGAAAAATTACTCAAAAGCTATAAGGTACTGGAGTGAGACTGATCAATTATGCCAAAGTGGGTACGTGTGTCGGTGTCGGACATGGGATACGACAGGTTGGAGGTGTGTCTGTACAACCTAGCTAGTTATACTAAATTTTATCATCTACTCACTTCATTCATTATACGAAGTGCCTATTTTAATACTACTTTTGCCACGAATTAGTTACAACAAATATAATAGTTTGTAAGGTATAAAATAATAATTTGTTGCAACTAATTTGTACGGAGGAAAAATGCAGATCTCCTATCTCACAGACGTACACATTTGTCCTCAAAACTTGTAAAACAATTTCAAGAATGCAACAACTAACCAAAGATACTAGGAAGAAAAAATTTCACTTAATTGGCTAGTTTTTATATAAGTTTTGATGATGAGTCAAACTCTCAATCGACTTAAAGACTTCAAATGTATTTAGTTTAAAATTTATGTCGCAAAAGCAATTGTCAATAACTAGTTAACTATGTAAGCATCACAAAATAAATGTATTTAAAAAGTTAACTGAAAAATAGTCAAAAGCTAACCAAAATGTCATCGATGACTAAGCGTCTACACCATATGCATCGAAAAAAGAGCTAAAATCAATACAATTTGGACGAACCAAGCATGATTGCACAAATCTAACACCCAATTCCCTCCTGTAAACAGAAGCTACAATATGGAAATTAAGAGAAAAGGAGCATAGGGAAGCAGAACATGGGAAAACTCAACTCAAATGTTCCATTATTATAATTTGTCTCCAACACCATGTTGTCGCCAACTTACCTAGTGACCTACCCCTAACCGTTAGGGGTAATATTAGTACCCCTTTGTGTCTTTAATTTTTTTTTTTTTTTTTTTTTTGGCCCTATTTTCATTCATACTAAAAGCCATACCATGGGTTCATTTCCTAATGTAGAAAAAATACTCCCTACTTTTGTGGTGTATGTGGAAAATAAATGCTGCTTACCAATACGAATACTAGAACGTGTACTTGTACTATTTTTCACTTTAATTTTTTCACCTATTTTTTTGTATGCCATGTGCATTATTCCTCCCTTTTCATCTTTAACTCTTATTAACTTTTAAGTAAGAGGCTCTAAAAATATAATGGTCTATGTTATAGAGGAGCTTTAAGCACTAGATAAACAGTACAACAAAGTATTGCAATTAGATTCTACTTGGTCTATTGTGTTTACTTTTGTTCATTTTGATTTTTAGTGAGTGAAGGACTAAAGTTTTGCCATTTGGCTTAGGCAATTGTGGTACATGAATGAAGACGACGTCATCATAAAAAAAAATATATAAAGCACAACATGATATGACAAGTTGTTGTTCTTGCTAAGTTGGAGGCCACACTTTTAGTTTTGAAAGTTCTACAAGATATGTCCGAAGACAATAAACACCACATATTACAGAAATATATTTTTAAAATTTGTCCTAGGCATACAAGCACGATTTGATAGGGTGGGACAATTGTCCCGAATAACTTTGTAGGGAACAACATGAGCACTGCATAACGGTTCAAGCCATAAACTTCTTCATCTAACTCATATACATGACGTACCACACGACTTAGTGTCATATTAGCTTTAGCTACATTTATGATTTAACACTATCGAATAATGATATTGTGTTTAGCCAAAATTGTCATAAAATGGGGAATTTTATGGAGTGTCACTCACTCACTCCATTGCTCCAAGGTACTACGTAAGATTACGACAATCTTGCACAAAAAAGAAAAGAAAAAACCTAATATAGCTAGTATAAATTAGGGACAAAGAGAAGATATTTGATAGTAGAGCCGCCTAAAGCAATAACTTTAAAGGCCTTATGTGAGGCAAAGCAAATGAAATGTCGACAGCAAAGGAGGAAAAAAAAAGGTTGGATGAATTGATTACTTATGTCATCTCCATCAGAAGTTTAAAAATCTAAAGTAGTAAAACACAACCAAAATGGAAGCCATATGTAAATAACAACATAACATTGTAACAACAACTTCCTTTGTTTATCATTGGTCTCTTACGTAATGTGTTGTGTATCAACTATTTCTGTAAAAAAAAAAAAAAAAAAAAAAATTAAGATGCATGGAGTACTACCAAATTGCATGGGCCTAATATATGATATCAGCATTTTAATGGAGAAAGGTGGTAATTATTGGAGAGAATAAATTCTTAGACTTATATATATAACATATATAACGTACAGTAATGTATGTATATATTTGGGAATTAAGGTGAATTAATTTAAGTGCGGGGTGAAGTTGCACTCATCTTCCAATTATATATTGTGAATTAGATGTACTTCTTTCGGTCCGAATTCCGATTTTATTATAATTATAAAAGTATTTGTGTATATGTAGGGACGATATGGGTCATTTCATTCAATATTTTATTGTATCGCTATAAACTACGTATATATAGAGTGAACATGATGAGTAGACAGGTCTAATGAGTTTGTTTTCGTATAATCATGAATTATTGAATGAATATATCTTAAAATAAATTGAAAACACTTGGAGAGAATAGATTTCTTGTGTTGTGTTTACAAAAGTTAACATAAAAGTTACAAAGTTATGAAGAAAGTTAAGTGAAAATGGACAATTTACAATTGCTTGATTCATATTCAAAACTAGAGATTTTGACCCCTCATTATCTCAACGCGGTTATAGAATTTTAATTTTTAATTTTATTACAACTTTAATTACATAATTTATTTTGCAAATTTTGTATCATAAATCAAATGGTTTTTGAAATTTCATTACTGTTATTATAAATCACAAAAGGCCACTTTTGTTGAAGATTGGTTCAGCAAAAATAATTACATTCACAAATAAATTAGCTTGTAATTCTTTTTCTTTTTTGACAAGAGCTTGTAATTAAAGGAATCAAGTGTAATCTAGTATTTTTAATAATAAAGAACTAATTTAATCAAAATTTTAACCGTACATTTAAAGTCCGAATTTTAGATTCCATACTTTATCACATGTCAATAGTTATTTATGTGATTACAAGTGACTTAAGTTTTATATTTAGACATCGAATTGACTTGACGCTTTTGACAATTAATTTGAAACTAAATTCAATACTTAAACACGCCCACATATCCGACAATTGAATCCACTAAATTAATAAAATTGGAATTGAAACCAAAAATGTTGTATTCACTTATTTTCTAATCAGGAAATCTTATTAGTTTAAGATTACGTAAGCAAGAGAGGAATAAAATCACTTTAAATACTATAGTATATAGATGTCAACCTTAACTAATGTGGTCCTTCACAATATATTATACACAAAAATATAACCCAAAGTTTTTGATTATATTATTTTTGACAATAATAAATAATATAAATTTGACAGGCTATAATAAACCTAAAAGTCTATAACCCCAAAGTTAATTACAGGGACAGGATAATAAAAGTATAAAACAGCTATAATAACCTTTAACACTTAAGAAGGTCTATAAGATAACATAAAACCGTTAATAATAGAGGTCAAAGAGTGTGTGGTCATCAAAACCAAGAGACAAAACAAGAGATGCTGCAATTCTAATTCCAAAAAAAAAAAAAAAAAGTACAATTAGAATTAGAATCAATCTTTTTCATATCTTTTTTTTTTGTACTAATTACTACTAATTAATCACTCACTAATCACAGATCTTACTTGCTTAATCACCTTAATTAACTTCTCTATTGTACCTCTTTTTCTGACAGTGTGACTTGCATCTTTCTTTAATTTCAAAATTATACAAGTATATATGCTATGATTTTTTAGTATAGTATATGTTAAACTATGATTATGATAATCACATAATTAAGTGTTGCTCATTTTCTATTCTTGACATTTAAGAGTTTTATATTGGAATAAGTCGTGACGTTAACTTTAAGCAGTCAACAACCAAAATTTCCACTCATACACCATTATATAGGTACAGATATAATTCCAATACTTTGTATATGACATCATGTCTTTTTGGTTTGCCCTATAGCAAAGAACTGGTGGTTATTAGTGAATTAATTTACTTCGGTTCAAAGATAAGGGACTGAGGGTTCGTTGCCCCTCATCATTTTATTTTAATTCCGATCATTTTTAGTAAATATAAACATTTATAAGAATATTAGAACAAATGTTATATCATATTGTTTTCAGTTCAGTTCAAATTTGAACATGTTAATGGCCATTATAATTGAGTATTAGATTTTAAGGAAGTATTGCAATTTATTGATGCATATACAATATCGACCATCTTCAAGTACTAATTTAAATAAAAACTTATTTTTTATGGTGAAAAATATGTAGACTTAAATATGCATTTTAATTCTTTACCATTATTTAGTGCTACTATCATTTTTTAATTGGTATAATGACCAAGGAAATTTTAACTTTTGAGGAGAAAAGTATTGATTTTGTTACTTATGGTAAGGATGATAATGGTTAGTGGCTACATTCAATTAGATTATGAAGTATGCTATCCATGTTTCAATTCTATAGCATATAACCATAAGACAGTTTTATGTACACCTGATGTACATTAATTACTGTATAATGGGTTTAAAATTATACTTTTTTTGCGTTTCATAAAAAATCAACTGAAGTTGTACTATATTGTGTTCGAGTTACGGTTACTATACACTGAGTGTTTGCAATATTCACTCAAAGCATAATACAGGAAATGCTAACAATTAATTGATTTCATTTTCAATCAACAAAAATTGCTCTATGACCAATTGTTTATCATGCACCAAGTACTATTATGGAAGAAAAAAAAAAAGTACAATTATGGTACGTACTTAATAAATCTAGCAATTATTACATAAGTATATGCATACAAATGATCGATAAAAATAATTTTTCATATGTACATCATGTGCTTTAGTAGCTTGTGTCCTTTTCCATCTTTACACAATTCTTCTCTAGCTAATATAACATCCAAAGCCTCTTATTGGCTATTTTGGTTTAAACAATCACAAAGAAAACACATAAGCTTACATCACTAATTCTATGGCCTTAATATGAAGCTAAGAGTCAGCTCCTTTTTGATATTGCTCTTTAATTACTAACTTCATATATTTTACTTCACAAAGTTTGTCTTTAAGAAAGAAAGACAAGCACATTGAAGCTTACATAAGAACTAAAAGAAGCCACCCACTATAAATTGCTCTCTTTTTGACTACACAATAAAATTTTTGCATCCAACCTTTTCCCCCATTCTCTCTTAGCCTCATGGCCTCATGCCCTCATATATACTTTATTTTTTAAGTTTCAAAATATATTGTTGTAGCAACAAATGATAAAGAATGGCATATATGCAATAGCAATCATGGGATATTTTCATGTTAAAAGTTTCTCAATTCTAAATAAATGGATGCAACGTAACCTTGGGGGGGGGGGGGATTTTTAAGTCATATTGCCTCATTTAGTAGTTGGGTTAATTTACCCTTTCAAGAGTTGATTCATATTGGAGACAATATATCGATGTATTGACTAACTTAAAACCTTATATTTCTAATTGGGCATCAAAATTTTGAGGAACTTATATGCAATAAATTGTTGTAACAAACGTAACAAAGATTTAAGTAGAAAATGACAAATACATACAGATTTAACGTGGTTCACAAACAATGTGTTGACTATGTCCACCGACAGAAGAGAGGATATATGTTATTAGATGAGAAATTACAGAATACATAATTTTAGATTTCTGAATATGAGATTACTTTTTAGGTTAGAGGATAAGGAGTATATATAGGACTCCAGAAATCCTAATACTCCTAAAGGCTAAAACCCTAAACCTAATACAAGTAAAGCCCATAATATAGGTCCAAAACAGAAATCCTAACTGAATATGGGATTCAAAACATATTATTTCTGCAAATCTCCACATTGACTTAATTTCTCTCATCATAACAAACCATAGCTTTACTACACAAGCACCAGAGTAACAGACTAGATATACCAATAACAGTACCAAAAAATATAGATATCTCTGCTACTACAAATTTTGCCACAAAGAGTTTAACCAACAGCTTCTCACATTAAGCAAGAATACAATGTTGAAACTTCCTATGTGGAATAAGCTTTGTAAACAAATCAGTAGGATTATAAAAAATTCCTACTTATTTGTTCACCATAATTCTCTTCTCACTTTTTAGGAAATCACATCTCACATTAATGTGTTTAGGTCTCTCATGATGAACCTGATCCTTGGCCAAGCATAATGCACTAAGACTATTGCAATATACTATTACACTACAAGAAAACGGGTTATTTGTAATGGATCATTTGCGACGGAATAGTAAACCGTCACAAGTATGGTCAATTGTGATGGAAAATAATTTCGTCGCAATTTTTCGATGAACTTAATAATTTTCCAAAAGAATATTCAGTCGAAAAGTCATGGCAAAAAAATGATCCAAAAACAGGAAATTGTGATGGAATAAGGCATCGTAAATTTGCGAAGGAACAAATTCGGTGTTTTTGTTTCGAGTGAAGATGGCTCAATGTAATATGGAATTTTAGATGACATTATTGAACTTGTCTACTCCTGTGCCAAAAATGAGTACAAGACTATATTGTTTATGTGTAGTTGGATGGATTGTGTTGGAGGTATGAACGTACATAAGCAATACAAGCTTGTCGAAGTAAATCATACAAAGAGGTACCCAAAATATGATCCATTTGTCTTATCTTATCAAGTTAACCTGGTTTACTACACATCTTATCCAAGACTTAAATAGTATCGAGGTCAATGGTGGGATGTGCTCAAAATACACGCTAGGTCGGTAGTTGATGCTCCATTTGACTTACAGTTTTTATAAGAAACAATACCTTGTGCAGCTTAAACCCTTTGTCCACCTAACGAGATTCCGGACTATGATGTCGATGAGGACTTTATTGTATATGAATTTGATGACGACGAAATGATTCCAGATGATGAGGGCAATGAATCTGAATTGAGCTCAAGTGATTATGAAGAAGAGGAAGACACCGTTGTATTTCTACATGACAGTAGTGACAGATATAGTACTGATCATAGTAGTGAACAGTTAGCTTACTTAATTCTCTTATCCAAATGTTGGAAAATGAACTTTATTTGCCAAAGGATTGAGCCATTATTGTTGTCATTATGTATATTACTTGGTGTAGTTGTAGTATGTGATATATTTCATTATTTGACCTCATATTACAATTTCTCTCATCTCATGTATTCGTTACATTGTCTTAGCTTTGTTTATTTTAAGCTTTTATTTTTATTTCATTAGTAGTGGTATTTATTTGTAAAGGATCTCACATATTCCCTTGTTTAATTCCTCATATAGTGTTTAAATTGTTCCCTTGTTTATTTTCACTCATATAAATGTGTATGTTAATAGTGATTATGTATGTTTCAGGTATTAATGAAGGGTGGTAATCATCGAGAGAGATTGAAGAGGGAAAAAAAGCATCTTCAAGTGTTCATGCTAGTAGCCTAGTACGATGAACTTGGGTGAGTCGTTGTAACAACAACTGAGACCTCCAGAGCAACTACAATTGCAGCACAATGCAGCTCGGGATCCCTTGGGCCAAATTCAGATCGAGGTTCATACTCAAGTGAACCAACATGCTAGTAGCCCAACACATGAGACCCGACATGCATCAGATGAGTACGGGAGGCTAGTGTTGGACTCTACGACTTTGTGGTAGAAGTTTTAACTGCATAACTTTGACAAATTTCTAATTGCATTTCATTTTATATGACTTTGAATAACACAATGTGCTCTTGTTTACAGGTTGATGATGACAAGGTGAAGAGGCTGATTATGCAAACGATCTAGGGCTATTACAAGTTTACAACGCCTCCGGGAAAAATTACAAGGAAATTGATGATGCCACCAAAACTCACCGGTGGAACGTGTTTGGGGTATGCTTTTGAAACACTTTGTTTCACAATAAATTTAATATGTGAATTTGATGACAATTGCAGTGGCAATGCACAGGGGATCCTGAATTGGAACCTCAAGTTAGGCAATAGCTCGTAACGAGGCTTGGAAATCGCTTGCCTGGCATGCTCTACACTGTCACGCACTTGACGAACAGAGCTAGGCCAATATGGATTAGTGAATTTGTTCACAAGGTTATGCTAGTTGTGGTCAAGGAAGAAGAAACTTACAAGAGAAGATCAGTTCAAAACAAGAAGAACAGAAGGGGTGGCTCGATGGACAATCCCATTGAACCGACTTACTCTCAGGGTTCCATCTCAACTGTCCAACATGCCAAGAAGATGGTTATTATTATTCAACTACACATCTTTTTTTTGTATCCAATAGGAATTAGATTAGAAGCCAAGAACTAATTAGAAAACACAATTTAGATTCAAGTCATGATCATAGATCCCCTAACCCTAGAGAAAACAACTACTCACTCATAATTAAGGGAACAAGAGCAAAATTGAAATCAAACAACATGATCATGAACAAAGAATTAATTAAAACTAAATTAATAACTAATAAAACTAAAGTAAGGACCAAAATAGCAAAACTAATTAATCTAAACAAAAAACTAAGAAATTAAAGAGAATCATGAAACTAAAAGAATTAAAAAGCATAAGGAAAGAGATTACCAAAATAAAGATTGAATTGCATTGATTGAAAGCTTGAATTCATGAACAAAGTAATTAACCCTAAAATTCTAGAGAGAAAAAGTAATTTTTGATTCCTAGGTCTAAAAATATGATAAAAACTAGGTAGAGTCGTGCCCCCTTTACATAGAGTATATATAGGATTTGGGTTTTTAATTAATTAAAACCCACGAGCAAAAACCGCACGGAAAAAAAAAATCGGGCACCAAATATTGCACCTGCGCCAGCATAGAACAAACCTAGTTTGTTCCTTACGCCCGCATGGTGAATAATGAGTGAGTTCTGATACTTCTGATCTATGTTGCGGGCGCATAGATCAAAAGATGATTAAGGGCTGCGCCCGCATGGAATTTGCGTTCCTATATTTTGACGATCTTACTTATTTCTTCGCTCTATTCTTCGAATCTCGCTCATGACTTGGCACGCATCCCGAGGCAAGTACATTTTGACTCGTTTTAGCCTCCAATGACTTCATAACTCTCTATTACACTCCTATAACATATAAACAAAACCGAAAACCATGCGTAATAACCGAAAATTATAAAATAACCGTAAAAGGTTCTAAAAGTCAACTAAAGATGCTAAAAGAGTTCCAAAACATAAGTTAACATCGAAACACGATATTTAATCAAAACAAAGCCACAAACTTAACTATTTAGCACAAGAATCAACCGAAAATGAGGGAAAAACACAACATAAAACTCGTATATCAGTAATTATAAATTTTAATGTAGAGAATCTAATGAAATGGGCATAGTGCCATAGTAGTAGCTATTTTGAAGGATATGAGCCATTTTGAGTGATTTTGAGCCAAAAACACTTGTAACTAATAAGTGTGTTTTATATTCGATTTTTCCCCCCATTTTATGATGATTTAGGTTCTAATGTGGTTGTTTTGAGCTTATTCTACTAACTTTGGTTATTTATAGTGCCTTGTGTCTCGAATTGTCTTGTATTTCAAGAATTCGTGCGATTGAATCGATTCTGCACTAATTTTTGGGCACTTGATGATTTTACAAGAGGCGTGGCCGGTCACATTTGTGATAGATAAGGAAGCTTGGGCATTTAGGACGAAAAATTTGTTTTCCAGGTATCAGAGCAAATTTGTTTTTTGCTACGGGAAATTCTGTTAGAAAATTATTCACCCATTTTCGCCAAAATCCTCCGCAAACCCTTTACGACAAATATTCCGTCGGAAATTTCTTAAATTTGTGACAAATAAAATTCTGACGGCATGTCTGCGACGAAATTCCGTAGGAAAGGATATTTCCGACGGAACTGGGGTTTTTTGTGACGGAAATTTTCCGTTGTAAATAGCCTATTTTCTTGTAGTATTGCCTGGTCGTGATGTAGACTAAGATCATTAACTAGTCCTTTTAGCCAGATTCCTCGTTTGTGGCTCATGTCAATGTCATGTACTTTGCTTCTTAGTCGACAACGTCACTCTAGGTTGTGAAGTAGCCTTTTAAATAACAATAGAACTGAGTGAACACATAACTAGTCATAGACATCCTACTGTCAACATCTCCAGCATAATCAGAACCTAAGCAACCTATAACTAAACACTGTGTATCACTTCCATAAAGAAGACCAACATGAGATGTACCTCTAAGGTAGCGGAAAATTCTTTGCACAGTTTGTCGTGCTCCTTTCTAGAGTGTATCATAAACCTACTAACAACACTAACAGTATGTGCAAGTTCAATACTAGGGCAAACCATAACATACATTAACCTCCTACTACACTAGCATAGGGAACATGTGACATGTACTCCTTCTCCTCAATTTTAGGTGCAAAAGACACAGACAGATGAATATTTGCAGCACATGGAGTATCTAAGGGTTTAGCTGTACACATACCAGTCATGAAAAATATCCTGAATGTAACCTCTCTGTGATAAGAAAATTTTCCTTTTGATTTCTATCGCTGTAGATTTTCATCCCCAAAATTTTCTTGGCATCACCCAAAAATTTTCATCTTAAACCTAGCGCAAAGAAAACCCTTCAATTTCTGAATATGTAACTTCTCCTCAGCAGCTATCAAAATATCATCTACATACAGGATCAGATAAATGTATGGACCATTTGGCAACTTGTTGTCATAGGCACAACAATCATACGAACTCTTGTTATAGCCAATTTCCACCATGCATGTAGCTATCAAACCTCTTGCACCATTGCCTGCGAGACTGTTTTAGTCCATATAAGGACTTCTTCAATTAATACATCTTTATTTCAAGAATATATCCAACTCTCCATGTAAAAAAATATGTCTTTACATCCAATTGTTTAAGCTCAAGATCCTAATGTACAACAATTTCTAGTAACATGCTGATGGAAGTTTGAATGACCATAGGTGAAAAAATCTCACTATAGTCCACTCGCTCTCTCCGATGAATCCATCTTGCTACAGCTAATGCTTTGAATATTATAAACTTCCTACATGGAACACCCTTATGCTACATTGTACATCCCTTCCTTTTTCTTAAAAACCCATTTGCATGTTATAAACTTCCTCTCTGAAGGTTGTTGTACAAGATCCCAAGTCTTATTCATTAAGTGACTCCATCTCATTCCTGATGCAGGTTGTCGTCCACCTATCAAAAATAAACTGAACAACACTAACTAATATAGCTAAAGAAGAAGAGACCGAATCCATAGGGAAGCTATTAAACTCTATTAGTTCTAAAAAGTTTAATCCGTATGAGGGGTCTTCGTTAATTTATGACTAAACTACTAATAACTAGAAAAACAACGGAAAATGTGAATTAAACTCTAATTATGAAAACCTAGTGCGGTCGGTTCACATTGAACAATCAACAAACTCATAAAACATTCATCAATCAATTCAATTAACTTTCATTGAACTAAGGCACACTAATTCTCCCAAACTTAGACTCCCTCAAAACTACTTTACCGACTCTCGCTCGCATAAATTCATTTTACCTATTATTCAGTGGTCTTATTATGGTAGTCTTACCTCTCAGCCCGATTACAACAATTACCTAACTCACAAGTAAATATGGCCACAATTTAATTGCAATCAATAGTAGTCAATAATAGGAATTTAATTACTAATTAAGAATTAATTAACAAACATAAAATTAATTCATAACATGCTCATAGTTCCCCTAAACCTAGACAAATTGACTACTCACTCATAGTTATAAAAACAAAAATCAAATAAATAAACATGATCATGAACATAAACTAAATTAACAAAAATTAAATCTATAAATTAATTACTAGAATTAAACTAATTAACAAAACAAATCAAAACAAAAACAAAACTAACCTAACAAATAAACTAAACTAAATAATGAAACTACGAGAAAGTAGAAAAGAAAAGGGAAAGAAATTACCAAATTAAAGCTTGAATTGAAATTGAATTGAATTGAATTGAATTGAAAGAGTGTTTAACAAAACTAATCTATAATTTCTAGAGAGAGGAAGTCATTAGAGAGCTCATTAGGATTCTAAAATTAAAAAATTGCTAAAAAACTAGGTAAGGTCGTCCACAAGCATTATAGCCCTTATATAATACATTTGGTTTGAAATAAATCGAGCCCACAAACAAAATCCGGAGAAATGAAAACGCGGACCACAAAAACGGAGCCCTGTGCCCGCATAAGTCAAAACATACTTGTTCCCGGCGCCCGCATGAAACGTCTTTGGCAAGTTCTGAAGGGTATGATCCATTCTGCAGGCGCATAGCACAAAGCCATATTGAACGCTGCGTCCGCATGAGGTCTTCTAAGGCGACTTTTTGATGGTCTTTTAGATTCTTCGCTCGATTCTTTCAAATCTCGTTTGTAGCTTCTCGTGCCTTAGCACGTATCCCGAGTCAAGGACATTTTGACTCGTTTGAGCTCGTGTTGACTTCATAACTCCCTATTATGCTCCTTTAACACATAAAACAAACCGAAAACCACACGTAATAACCGAGGAAGCATATAATTAACATTAAAAGCTCTAAAAATCAACTAAAATCTCTCAAACTCATCCAAATCATAAACCAACACCAAGGAACGATATTTAACAAAAATAAAGCCACAAAGCAACCTATTAAGCATAGAAATCAACCGAAAATGAGTAAAAAGCACTATATAAAATATGTTTATTGATTCCCCATTGCAGCTAGCCATTGGGCAAAACCTGCACCTGTAACAGCTTCTTTATAGGTGGATGACTCATATGGATCTACCTCCTCGGCAACCTGTATTGCATAAGCTACCATATCATCATATCCATATCTGTTGGAGGGTTTCCCAAAATTTGACCTTTTCGATAGTTTATGAGCCAGACTCTACTGATGAACCACTAATGAAGATGATGGTTCTTGCAGTATAGTTTTTGGTTGTAAATGTTGATCATCCTTCTCATCTCATGAAGTAGTTCATGACTCTCCTCTAGAGTAACTTGCTCCTCCACCTGTTTCTCAACATTATAATTTTTTGATACAACAACGGACTTCACAATAGGGTTAAACATAGAAATTTCGTCAAAGATTATATTTCTACTAAGTATAAATTTGTTCTCACATGGAGACCAGATTCTATACCATTTAACCCCATCCCCATAGCCTACAAATACGTCATATTTTTCTCTTAATTCTAATTTACCCTTACTTACATGACAATAAACAGTAAAACCAAATGCTCTCAAAATAGAATAATTTGCAAACTTACCAGACCACACCTCAAAAAGGGGTTTTCATTTGAATACCAATGTGAAGCCCGCAATTTATCATAATAATTGTTGTACAGACTGCTTCTACCTAAAACTTTTGATATAAGCCAGCATTTGAAAGCATACATCTAGCTCTCTCCAAAAGTGTCTAATTCATGTACTCTGCTACACCATTCTGTTGCGGTGAAATTCTGATTGTGCAATGCCTTGGTATGCCTTCATCTTACAGACCTCATTGAACTCGGACAAACAGAACTCCAGTCCAAATCGGTTCGCGACCATTAAAGATACCAATGTTTTTGGTGTAGCAAATTTTATTGTTGCCTTTGGCCACTTTTTGCTCAAATTTTGAAAGTGTTGCCTTTGTAAAAAAAATGTTGCCCAAAAAATAGGCAACGGGGGCATATGCAATGCCTCATATTTGTTGTCTTTGCTATAAGACAACATTTTTATATATTAGGCAATGATTTTGCACTGTTATATATGCCTTATTTTGTTGTAGTGTAATTGCTTCCGGTTTTTCTTTGGACATTCATTTTTCCATTGCCCCCGTTGTTTACAATAATTACACATATCATTAGGTTTAGAACATGAACAATATTTTTTAGACTTCTTTTTCACCGAAATTCCAGAACCCTTACTCCCACTAGCTACTAGCCTAGCAGCTTGACTATATGCAACTGTACCACTCGATTTATTGTGCAATTCTCTAGTATGGAGGGATGATCTGGCCTCCTCTAGAGACAATATCTTTACTAACAGTAAACGAGCAAACAAAGTTCTCATATGATAATGGTAAAGAAACTAATAGAGTTAGGGCATCAGCTTTATTATTAACTTTCATGTCAATATTACGTAATTCTAATAAAATTGTGTTTAATTGATCTAAGTGATCTCTAAGAGGTGTACCTTATTGCATTTGAAAACTAAACAGACGTGTTTTAGTAAGATTATGTTGGTTAAAGATTTTGTCATATAAAGACTCTCTAAATTTAACCATAATATAAACCTGACGTTGTTTCTTCCTCCGCAACCTCAGTAATGATGTCGTAAGCAAGACACGACATCATTGTCGAATGCGCCTTTTCCTCCAGAGTAGCTATTGTTTCCATATCGACAGAATCAGTTACAATTTTCGATGTCGAAGTCGGCTACACCGCCAGTGGTGCCCACATCTCTTGTTGCTTTAATAATGCCCGTATCTTGATCTGCCATAGACAAAAAACGGTTCCTCCCTGTAAAGTTGCCAATCTTCACATTTAACGCAATCACCATTCTCAACAAAAAACTGACCCAACTCTTGATACCAGTTTGTTGTAATAGGCATAAGAAAGATTAAAGTAAAGAATAACAAACACAGACAGATTTAACATAGTTCAACAACAATACATTGGTTATATCCACCGGTAGAGGAGAGGATGTGTTCTATTAGATAAGGAATTACAAAATTCAAAATTTAGAATTTCAGAATGATCTGTAAATATGAGTGTTTTTCTTAGGTTAGAGAGTAAGGAGTATATATAGGACTCCAAGAATCCTAGTTTTTATAAAACCCTAACCCTAATACGGTAAAGCCCATAATATAGGCCATTAGGCCTAAAACAAAAACCCTAACTAAATATGAGATTCAAGGTAAATTATTCCTACATAAATCTTTATCTTGTAATAATAATATATGGTGTTGTTACATAATAATTTCTTCATAATGTTTTTATTTACTATTAAGGGTCTGATTTTAATGATACGCGGGGTCTTACTTTTGATTGGGTCGACTCTATTTGGAAGATACTAAATACATAGATACAAGGGTTAATGAGGTCATTCATTAGAGAATGTTTCACATTCTTGTAGACACGTTGTAGAATCAACCGTTGTGCCTATTAGCTGAATTACTTTTACACAAATGACAAAGTGATGCAAGTTCATCCACAAAGTCATGGAATAAGCGCTAAGCTAACTTTGTAATTTGCATGGCGTAACAATCAATAGTTTAGAGGGGGTGAAGTAGATATTGCACTGTGCGTGTACAAGATGTGTGATTCATATATTCGATCTCATTTGTATATTGGGATTAATTCATTGATTGTTGATATTATAAGACATGTAAGATGGAAGTCCGATAGCTTGAGAGGGGAGGTAAAAATAGGGAGGGAAAAAATGGAGTTCAATTCAATTTTCCTCCAAATTTCTACAAAATGGGAAGGATGATGGTTCTTAATGATAGCTTATATAAACTATTTTTGAGCCTCAACTATCAGTTTCTTGCTTGAGCTTTTGGTTGATTTAGTTCTCTAATATTGTATTAGCTCCAACATGGCATAAAGGTTAGGGTTCAAATGTTATCCACCAATCCTTTATAAGTGGAATCATTAAGTGTTGGATATGGTGGCCCCATGCTACATCTACATTTTTAGCTCAATGGACTTTAATGTGAGGGGACATGAATGCATGATAGAGTATATAAATTATTCATGGGAATTAGGAGGAGATAATGTATCTCTTCCTTCCCGTCCTGTTTCTTCCGCAACCCTATATACGAACAAGAAAATTTGTTCTCATTCTTGTCTCTTCCCTTTCTTTCCTTCCATTCACTTCTATAATTAATTCTATCCAAATGAACAAGAAAGGAAATTTGTTCCCATTCTTGTCTCTTCCCTTTCTTTCCTTCCATTCACTTCTATGATTAATTCTATCCAAACAAATTAAAGAGGAAGTATGATGTCTCTTATACTTTATTGCAATGATCCTCCTTTGTAAAAGGGTGGCATAATGTGAGAATGAAATAAGAGAACCCGAATACAAATATGCAACCAAATAATGAGAATATGAGATGAACCATAGAAGCCAAGCATTTCATATGACACATTTATTGACACGTACAGTCTCCTCATTAAACGACGAGTATAAAAGTACACTATAGACAAGGAAATTATATTGCCTTCTAGTTGATCTGATCGGTGCTTTATTATTGTCCAATCTATTTAACGGTTAACAAACAAAAAACTACCAACTATGTTACTAAACTTGTGGTTCATATTAAACTTAGCAAAAGACATTATACATTTATACTCCGTAAATTTACATGTACGTTATTAGGAGTTAACACAAGCTTTGCACACAAGTATTATTAAAATAATTATCTATAATTATGGGTACGTAATTAAATTAGTAAGTAAAAACCTAGTAATGAATGATATTGGTTTTTTTTTTATTTTAATTTGTTTTCAGTTTAATACAGTTCAATTTAGTTAAGCAGACTTCAGTTCAATTAAGTGATTTATATATGAATCACCATTATACATTCAATTCGCATGGTTATAGGATAAGTGTTTGTATTATGAAAATATATCAAGTTTCCGGTCTCCTAATTGTAGTGCTGAGTCTCATGTCCTTAATCATGTTAAGAGTCCTACTTTAGTTTAGGGTTCTATATATAATCTTTGTAATTTTGTACTTTCACTTTATATAAATCAATAAATGTTTATGTACTACCTTCTAATTAATTGGATTGAATGAAGTATATTTTGTTTTCTTCTTCTTTTCACCTCTCTCCTTCCCAATCCCTAATATTATATCAAAAATTTTGTGCTCAACAGCTCAAGTTAAGTGTCAGACACAACCATTTTTCAAAAAGTTTACATAATTTTAGTTCAAATAAACGAAGTGTTAAAGTATCTTATCAATGTTCGACGATCAATTGACTAGTTGACATAAATACGTAATGTGGAATGAAGAGTTCAGATAACACAGACAACAATATTACAAGAGGTGAACAATCTTACACTAATTGTCTAATCGTTATTTTCTAATTAATAACATTCTTATTCGGTGATAAATATATAGCTTAATCATTTAACAAATTTATACATCCAATAATCTATAACTCTATAACTATATACTAAAACCGGTCGTTGGTTACATTATCGAGGGATACATGTCAAGCTAACAATAAAAATTTTCACTCCACAATGATATATGACATCATTTTATTTTTAACATTGTGGACTAATTGATAATTGCAAGCTTAGAAAATTGATATAACATATCAATAAATGAGCTTTTTTTTTCTTTCATAATGAAGGTTAAAACAATATACTACTATTTTTATTTATTTCTTTTATTTTTTTTCCATATGAAGTATTCTCTTACAATGAAAATTGCAATACTCTCTCTATGCATAGTTGAGATAACACCATTAATTGAAGTTCAGTAATCCTCATCAAAAAAGTTTATATCAAGAATAGAATCTATGACCACTTAATTACAAATTAGTAATAATGTCACCACCACTCATATATAGGGGTGTTAATGATGCGAGTCGAGCTCGAGTATCATTGAGCTCGACTCGAACTCGAAACTTAAAACTCTAGCTCGACTCGAGCTCGAAAGCTCGCGAGCTTTTAAAATGGAGCTCGAACTCGACTCGGTAGGACGCAAGGTGAGCTCAGTTCGAGCTCGAGCTCGAATCGAATGAAGCTCAAATTCATAATAATGAGTAACTTGAAAATAAATTTATCATAATTGTCTTTAGAAGTAACTAATAGAAACAAAAGATTACATAATTATCTTAAAAACTTCCAAATTTATGTAGTTATGTGCTAAATAAATATTTTATAATTTTAAGAAATTTAGAACAATTTTTTATTGTTTAAATAAATAAACAATTTTTTATTTTTTAAGTTTTATTTATTAGCTTGAATTTTGACGGTTGAGATGGAAATAAATGAACGGCTAAATCAACACATAAGAACTTAAGCCATTAAAGGTATAATTTTTAAAATTTGTTTGGGATACATTTAAAAACATTACTTATATATAACTATATATCGAGCTACTCACGAGCTTTTCGAGTCGAGTAGGGGCTTGCTCGACTCGACTCGTTAGAACCCCGAGTCGAGCTCGAACTCGAGGCGAGCTTATTCGAGTCGAGTGTTGATCGAGCTTTAACCGAGTAGCTCGCGAGTAACTCATGAGTTGTCTCGTCTCATTAACACCCCTACTCGCTCATATATGAAAAATTTTGTATTAACAATGCATAAAACTTTATAAATAATTAAGCTTACATGTGTGTTTCACTCCATTCATAAAATTTAATCGTTTCATTTTTCATTGATTATTTTTCAATTTCTTCGTTATGATACATATATATACAATGACCTGAAACATCAACCGGATCAATAATTAATTTATCATCGAGCCAAGCAAAGTAGCAAACATTTCACACATTTTTATAATGTTAGGTCACGACTCAGGTAGGACACGGCTACAATGTTGGGTGAAATAGGACTTGTTAAAATGATGACAATATGCTTTACAAAGATTTAATTTTAGACAATTGGAAAGTTAGCTAGCTAGCTAGCTAGTCATGACGCATAATTTTTCAGGTATCATCCACAATTAATTATATTGAAGCATTTCAGCCACGCGAATGGAAAATTCTATTGAAATAGAAAATTATTATTTAAGCCAACTAGACTTTTTAAAAGTTAAAAATCCATCCATGTAAGCTAGATAATGACACCAATAATATATGTTACTAGAAGTATTGGATCATTTCAGCTCACATAAGACACATGTACATGGATATTGATAGAACACTTGGTGTAAAATTTCTATAATATAATAGCTTTAAATGAAATTTGATGTCATATTTATAATTTCATACACACCTACTATTTATTAAAAAAGTTCATGAGAGAGTGTGAAAGGAGATAGAAGAACAAAACGAATATTAAAAAACATTATTAAATTTATTTTAACAGCAATGCATACGTATCTATTTATTTATATTGAAAAATTAAACACACTGGAAAGCTACAAAATAACGAAATAAATATCATCATGTGATATAGTAGATTAAACTACTAAGTTAATCCATCAAGTCATTAACAACTTACAACGCACCAACTCAACAAATAAATTATTTATGACTTTGAGTTCTAACAAAATAGTTGCGCCTTTTTACTAGGGTGCTCATAGATAAGAAGATAGTTCATTGACGATGTGCTTGCCTATGTTTTGGGAAAGTTACCATAACCTATATGAGTGATGACTAAATGTGCAAGTAATATATAATGGCTAGCCAGTGGGAGAAGTTGTTGGTTCAAGATGTGGATTTCGTGACATACTCGTCCAAGTAGGTCAATTAAGGGTTATTACATTTACACTAGTACACTGCAGTTGGAACCAAAATCATATATACTACGTTCACGTAAAATTATAAAGTAGCCATTTCGGACACCTTTATTTTAGTAGTGCTCCAAGTGTATACATCCGTAACATTTAGCCTCCTCATACTTTAGCACAGTACAGCATGGTATTAGCCCTTTTAATCGGCTCCGGCCGGTGACCAAACAAAGTTGGCTGGGTCCACTGGAAAGGACACTTACCTCAAATAGATTGTGTGCCCATGCATCACATTCTCCTTTTGGTTAATTAATGGTCAAAGTTCGAAACAATTTATGTCAGCAAGTAAGGGTGATGGAAAGATGCTTAAGTATTAAGCTAAGAAAAAATTGTATGTGAATGTGATTGTGATTGTGATTGTGATTGTGATGCAATAATCCATCTACTTAGAAAAATAATGATGAATCATGAATCATTAAACACTTTAAAGTAATTGGCCTGTTGTTTCACATAGCATTACACAAACAAATTAAAGCATATTATTAGCATTGCCGATATATATATATGCTTTATGCAAAACTTTAGTACGTTTATTTTGAGTGACTCCATCTATTAGGTTCTTAGATAATTATTGGAACTAACACTATCCATTATGATGTCAACATTTTTAAACGAGGGAAAATCCAGGAAACTAACTTTGGTTAAGGGATAAGAGCTTCATGCATTATTATTGCTGACGAAAACATTGAAGGGAACCGAATTTAATCATTTTCTACTTGATGACTAAGGAACGAACTTTGAACAATCATCATTATTTTAAAGAAAAAAAAAAAAAAAA
>PYUH01000055.1:4246176-4271094 GCA_016808085.1 Suaeda aralocaspica | reverse complement strand
CTAACGAGGAGTGTTAAAAGGTCGTGACGTCACAGCGAATTGTTCAGGGGCTGGCACCCTCAATTGCTTCACTATATCATTTTTAAGTCACTCCCAACGCGGTCTTTCATCTATGCGCGCAAATAATACTTTAAGTTTTTGCAAGTGAATAAGTAAATGGAGGGAGGAGAAAAAATCAGGGATTTTTCCATGTTCAAGACACGGGCCAGCCAAGAATGGACTTGAGTTCCATTGGAATACCGTGGTTTGAAGAAGTATCTTTAACAGGATACCTCTCTTTTTTTTAAACGAGATTTTCACATGTTCATACTACAGGCTTAGAGTTTTTAATCTACATAGTACCAGATAATACGAGGGGAGCAAGAAAGATTTTGAAAAATAGCTAATTTGTGAAAAAAGGAAAGCTAGAACGGGCCCGGGTACCAGATGGAAGTGCTCTAAATGTTTCATAAGAGATTGAAGGTTACCACTCATAGAAAAATCATCCATTAGTTGGTGTAGGTGAAAAATAGGGGTGGGGTGCTTTTAGTGCAGGGGCAACCATGCAAATGGGAGATCGTTTCGTGGAACAATTGGAGTTCGAGCCTTAGGTTGCAAGGGGGTCGGCAAGGTAGGGGGTGTTGGGGTGAGCGGGGCAGTTGGTCCATGCGTCAGCGAAAGGAGGCGGGCCGCACAACCAAGCAGGACACGGGAGTGGGAGAAAGTGGTCAAGGTATCAGGGTGAGGGGCAAGGGGGACAACTAAAAACAGGACGCCGTGTGGGGGTGCTTCCCCCCAATGGGGAGACCCGCAAGACAACGAGACAATATGTGGGGGGCAAGGCAGCAAAATGGGGGGCGGACGAGGGCCGAGGCCGGGCCCGCGCAACGGGAACGACTCCGAACCCTGCCCCCCAAACGAGAAACGACTACCCAGAAGGAAACTTGCAAACTACGGGAATAAGCTAAGTGGGCTGGGGACGCTAGGTGGGCCCGTTTGAAGGTCTTACAGTTGGAGTGGCGTGCGGATCACGGTCACAACAAGGCAACACCCTGCTACGCACATAATATATGTGATAACAAGACCCGCTCTAAAAAGCGGTCGAAAATGCGAGGAATATGTAGCGAGCGTCACGGGCGAGGTGTAGGTGCTCAGTAAGAAATAATGTGCCATCAAACATTATTACATCGAATGCTTGGATGGTTATGACATAATAAAGATTATCAATTGTAAATATATTTAAACATACAAGTCCGAGGCAGATGAGCAACCCATAAAGATTAATAAACGGTAAGCTCTCACTTCCGTACTTTTCTCTATCTTTAGTCTTTACATTATGCTAGAGTCTCAAATTGAAGAGTGCTCACCGAAGACACTAATGTAAGAAGACCAAAGAAAAATAATGGGGGGCACAAGTGGGGAACATGTATATAGAATATGTTAAATTAAATTCCTTAATAACCTAATCCAATCACAATACACGGATGACCGGTCAACGAGTTGATGTTCAAGCACAACGCACCCTAATATGAGGTTGGAGACTAAGTGGTCTCTAATTGGGTACCCCGCAACTTACGGCATATCTATATTAAAGCTACCAGCCTACCATCATCTTTGGCCTATTTTTTGCACTATTATGTTTTTAGGGTTTTGGAGATTTAATTTTTTATAGTCCTGATTATGTAATCTAACCTACCTTTATATTAAAATCCTATCTGGTAAAAAGACTTGGAGAATAGTCAACATTATTGTAAGCGAACCACATTTATATGTATGTTTTATCAAATCTTTATAATTTTTTATGGATGCTATAACTGCCCTTAGGACTATTGTTTGAGTTGTAAAATTGATTAGCAAAAGAGTGGAACTTGATCACAGGATGTCTTAATATACCTCAAAAATGAGCCAATGATATTAAAAAAATGCATAAAAAAAAACTATTAAAAAATAAAATTGTTAGAAAGAGGGTTATTTGAAAGATATGTACGAAAAGGGCATTGGTGCGCCCCAATGTGTATAGGCCCATTAACAATCTCATATCGTCAACCATTAAGGTATTTTGTACACTTTTGAAACCTAGAGGTAATTTGTGAATTTGAAAAATATAAAGGTATATATCTCTTGAGTAGAGTAAGATTAGTTCAGTCTTGTATTAAACTTACTTCTCGGTCTTGTTTTTTTTTTACTTACTACATTTTCTTTTTCGCATCCTCAATACGCAACTAAAAATAATATCCGAGTTTGGTATAATACAAAATTAAAAAAAAATTAATATTTTTGGGAAATACATATTGACGAAAAAATAAGATCCATATGATATGTTTTTCGTTACGTATAAACACAAAGTGAGTCAAAGTTACAATGAATGGTGTTAAAACCCCTAAAACCTAATATATCAACTAAAAAAGGCGAGAGAGTAATGTATATGTCAGTGTTCACTACTAAAATTTTATATATCTTTAAGTTCGTCTAGGACCTAACTACATTTACTATTTTAACGTCTCTAAGACTCACTAAAACGTTGAAGTTAAACAAATAAATAATATAATAAAAGTAGATAAAGACAAAAAATATAATTAATAAACGGTGGTTCTAACCATGAATCTTAAATTGAGTCTTGAAAACAAAGATTCAACTTAAGACATGTGCTAAGGCTAAGCAATTTAGTGAAAGAAATTTTATGAATCTAAAACTCTTGTCGGAGCTTTAGAGCAATTTTGTCCGTCCTGATTCTAAGACTCATAGTGGACCCCGGGTACCAGCAGCCCCCCCCCTCCCCCCCCTGCGCCCGCTTGCCATGCTCCTGGTTTTCCACATAAGCCATCACGTAGCTTCTAGCTTTTTCCACCACCTTAGATGGCCATGTGCTTTCCCCTTTGAAAACCGCCTTATCTCGCCCCCCCACACTGCCCATGCCATCATTATGGCTCGGGGCCTTCCACCTCCTCTACCATACGCAACATAGCCTCTAGCCATGCTCTCGCATTCGCGTCCCTTCTAGTCCATATTGAGCTGCAATTCCCTCGCGCTTTCCATATCTTTGAGCAAAAGGGCACCCACAATAGCCTGGAATGAGACTCTTCACCCGCCCACAAAGTCTGCACTCTATCTCATTGGTGATTCCCCGCCTAACAATTTCGGATGCGTAGGGAGAGCTTCCCTAGCTACCCCTCACCCCAAGAATTCATCCGTGGTGGTAGCTCAGACTTCCATATTTCTTCCAGAAGCGTGTCTCCATCAACGTTCCCATTACCACTGTGGCTCTACCCTCTTCAGCCAAGCCTCTATACCCCGAACGCACCGAGTACTCCCCGTTCGCCCGAGGCGCCCAACACCGCGTATCCTGGGCCAAGAACTACATACAAGGGATCTGAGAATCTCTTAACATCTACCTGCCAGAACAACTCTTAGCTTCCTCTCATCCCATTCCCCTCGGTTTCTGTCGATTAATGCCGTTCACTTTTAATTTCCCCTCGTTCCCCCACCGTGTTTAAAACCTTAAACGTGTGTTGGTCTAGTTAACACCTATCCTTCCACACATTTATCGATTCACCAATGCCAACGGTCCACCTCGTCCCCTCCTCTATCACTCCTCTCGCCCCACAAACTACACACACCACATAACTTGGCCTCCACCCAACTTGCACCATATGGAACCATCATCATGAAATATTTAGCCTTAAATCTTGCCTACTACGTATTCCATCAATCTCCCACACATGCTTGCTAGCATGGCTTATTAAACACTCCCTCTCCTAAACCCCACACCCCCCATACTGGCCATCACACAACTTTTCCCACCCTATAGTGTAGCTTCCTATCCTACAGTCCCCCTCCACCAATATTTCCTGACCACCCTCTCAAATATCACTTCAAAGAGATTGTGGTAGTTTAAAAATACTCATTGCATAATTAGGGATTGCTTGGGCCACTTCCTTTATTAGCACTTCCCCTACCCGCCCATAAAAGGAGACATTCCATCCACCCTTGATGCTTCATGACCTGGTCCTTAAGGAAAGAAAAATCCCTCTCTTGATCTACACCCACATATGTTGGCAAGCCAAGATATGTTAGTATGGTGTCCACCCTCCTTACCCCTAATACTCCGTAATCTCAACCCTCTCCTCCTATTCACTCCCCTTCAAAAGCCATATCTGTCTTCTCCTATTTGATTTTTTGACCCGCATGCCCCTTCATAGACCGTGTAAATGCGTTGATTTGCTGCACTAATCCATTTTTGCCTTACAAAAATGATAGAATCATCTGCAAAAAAAAAATGGGATACCGTGGGAGCATAGAATTAACTTTAAACCGACTAACTACCCTCCCGCAAGCATTTCAGCATAGCACACCCCCAGCACACAATAAAATAAATACGAGATATAGGGTCTCCTGTCTAATTCCCCATCGGCTTCACCCACCCCTTATTTCCCCCATTAATAAAAAAAGAGTAGGTACCTGACTCACACACCTCAGTACTAAATTTACCCACGACTCTCGGAACCCAGCTTCCTCATAATCCTCCTCATGAAACTGCCACTCCACTCTATCATTTTTCCTTCCTACCGTCCGTTAAGAGTGAAAAGTCTCAAAGGCTACAATATATGGTCAGAATTAACCGCCCTGGGGTAACGCACTTTATTTTCAGAAATTATGTGAGCAAGGATTTTTTTCAACCATTCGCTATGGTCTTGGTTACTAACTTAAAGCCAACATTACAACAACTAAAGGCTAAACTCTACCAAACTCACATACTGCAGCATTTTATTTTTAGGGATTAGGACTACATGGGGTATGATTGACCCCGCTAGGAATATCATTGCCATTAAGAATATTAAAACAAAGTGGGTAGCATATCACCAACTTATCCCAAAAATGCTAATAAAAAGGATTCATACCATCAGGGCCCGGGGCCTACCGTGATGCATTTGCTTGAGTGCCTATAGTACTCTTTCGGATCATAGGGTTTGCAGAGTTCGTCATCATTTCCTCCGAACTCTCCTTTGCACGTGGTCTAACACCGCGTCTGACTGTCCAGGATTAGAAGACAGAAGAGATCACGGAAATACCACTACCACCTCGCCATAACCCTCCTCATCCTCTACCATTTCCCCTCCCCGAAAACAACTCAACAACCCCTTAATGTGATTTACCATTTTCCGTTTTTATGGCTTTCTCGTGAACCACTTCGATTTTTGTTCCCCATATATTCAAGAGCTCGACTTCGACCGCTGCCACCACATCATTCCTCTCTACAAGCCATCTCCAAGTTTCAGCATGCAATTCTCCTTTCCTCTACTGTCTTCGCTAACCCAACTCCTAGTGGCCTTTTTAATATCTCTCTTTACACTTCCAACTGATTTAGGCTCCACTCCATTAAGCAGTCCTTGCAGGTCCTCAATCTACTCACAGTACCCCCAAACTCCCCTCCCCAGCCATTACCACGTCCGTACACCCCTCCTCCCTAACCCACTATTCTCGAAACTTAAACCTCTTGTTCTTCCCCCTCTTCCACCTCTCCTTCCCCCTATTATCAGCTTGATTTTAATGGGCAAGTGTTCAGAAAGCGTTTCATTTAGATGCTCCACTTCCGCTGCGAAAACTTGCTACCCATTCCCATTCATAAGGAATCTATCTATCTCTCCTCTATAGCATGCAACCCACCCTCACATTCCACCAATTATACTCCTCTATCTCTTCTCATTAAATTGCACTCGTCTCTCATTGCCACAACTCCTCAGCACTTGCTGGTCCTTAAGCCCTCCCCCCCCCCCCTACCTTTTCTTCGTGAGAAAATTTCATTAAGTCTCCACCACACAACCACGGCATATCGCATCCCCCCGAACTCCCTCTAAGCGCACAGCTTCCACTATGTCTCTCAGGCCACCCGTAGATCCCCGTAAATCTCCACCTCTCTCCCTCCCATCTCCCTCCCATTACTACGCCACATGGTGATTCGACATGGGCCGAATTTCAACCCTTTCTCTTTCTTCCAAAGAACCCAAACCACCGCACGCCCACCACCCACCGTAACACCCACTACCCCTCCCCACCAACTTCCTGTCCCTCCCCACCACTCAACTTCGTCTCAAAATACAGAAAAATTTGGCTTCAACCCTCGCGCAAAACTTGCGGACCTCCAAACTGCTCGAGTTCGCCCAACCCCCGCGTTTAGGTATATGAGACTCATTGTCCCTGCGGGCCGCCCCTCTGGCGACCTCCTCCGGATGTCATTACGACACCCCATGTTTGTGTTATTATTTCACTTCTACCCCCTCTTCTACTCTCACTTTCTTGCTACTTCGCCTCTGCCACACATTTTTTTTTTTTGTGATCCACACCCCTCTTCTAACCGTCCTCTCTCCTCCCCCCCGTCCCCACTGCCATTCACCACTCCTTTCCCCCACCCATTCACCCCCTCCATCACTAATCTCTTTCACCTGACGTCCCTGAGCCCAAATACGTTTGTTCTCTTCCTCCCTCTCCTTAGTATTCGCCCGTAGTCATTCTTCATGGGTCGATCACGCAGCCACGTCCGTATGGGAGCTCCGCTTCCGTATCTCTCGTCATAATCTCACACCTTTGCAGATGGTCAAGCTACCGCACATATAGCAGAAATTTGGGAGCGTTCGTATCTTGAAGCTAACACTTAACCACCCCCTTAATCACAATCTCTTTCCCTACATAGTGGCCTCGTAATATTCTTCCTCACCCGTATTCTCATTGACTTCGTCCATCCGAGGCGTCAGTCTCATCCACCTCCAAGAATGCTCCCAATGCGTTGCCCCAACCACATTGCTCCTTCCCTATTTCGACTCTCGGGGATCCGTTGGCACATTGTAGACTCGTACCCATATATCAATATGGAGATTCTATTTCTTCCAGTTGCTCATTCCCCTTCCAATGCTTTCAGCAGTAGTAATGTACCCGTCGATGCACCAAGGAACCACTCATCAAAACGTTTGGACAATCTGATGGTGAGAAAAATTGGAATACAAATAAGTTTTTCCCTAAATCTCAACCAACAATGTTCCTGCAGGCTTCCATGCATTCCGTGCACCGTCTTCCATTGCCTCCGCATAAAAACATGTTAGTAATAATACCACTCACCCCCAAGCATAAATCGATCTGGTTTTTTCATATCCTCGTTGGAACCCGCATCCATCCCATTCAATTTCCTCTCCTCCTCAGTTAAATTTACCCATTGCATTTCTAAATGGTTCCATAGTTCAGAAACCCTAAAACACCCTACAACGGCACACGAATCCCAGAAAGGAGAGACTTGAAAATTGAAATCCAAACAACAACCCTGATAGCCGAAAAAGGTACCTGCACTTTCTCACAAAACAAACAAAAGAACAAAGGACCATTTTTATAGTTAAAAAAACTAGAAAGAAGAAACCCAGATGAGCTATCACCAAGATGGAGGACACGCAACCCTAGATACCACTCATGCTAGAGGGAACTGCAACTCACATCCTTTATCCGGGATACAGGAAAAAATTCACATCATTTTATTACTTTTGTTGTTCAAACTACTAAAACACTACGATAAACTTCTAACATTAGTTATCAAACACTTTTTCAGGACTAGTATATATAATTGATCTAGTCAATAATATATTAATAGCTGCTAACTGATACACTAATCTCAACATTAGATAATGGTTAAAAAACAACACAACTAAAACAAGCCCTATGTTGCATGTGTAATTGATATTGGCCTCCTTGTTAGGTAGAATATATGAAACATCTCACAAAGGGAGTGACCAATCTACATTAGATTTACTCTTATTATTAAGTCTTGTTATGTCTAATTAGCTGACATAGTCCTACGCATTCAGACTTTTCATCAAGTATTGAAAAAATATCACAATGTAATAAAACAGAAACTATTAGAACCAGGCAAACATGACTACGTTGGATCTGATAATTTCGGCCGTACTATGGTGTTTATCATGAAGCAGTCTTTCTCTGCGTATGTTATACGTTTGTTATACAATTAATGATCCCCGAATAAGATGTTCTCCAACTCAGGTCAATAATTAATACATCAATAGGTACTGTAAATCGCTCCCATACTCACTAAGACCAGTGTTAGCTCCGGATCAGAATGTAGCACCTAGTCTTAGCAACCACACATAAGTAGTAGATGCCATGCGACAAAATGCCTCCATTGCCTCATTAGCTTTGCATAACGTATTCAAGCATGCTTTTAGACGCCCCAGCCCAGGACTAGGCGTTCTATTCATTGAGATTGAAGAGCTGTACTATACCAAGGATAGACCATAAAATCAACTGAGTACATGTTGACGGAAAGCTGTCAGCTCCTTAGAGCATCCATATACGCTACACCTTTCGGTTTATCTAATAATCGACGTACTTACTAGCCATACCCAGTTAAGAGAACTCAACGTGATCCTATCAAGCAACACGCGTATCATAAGATAGGACAACATCTTTGTAGTGTCTTCTCCCATCGGCCCATCTGTAATTTTGGATTCCCGGAGTTAGGATTAGCGCCCCATAAGCATTTCTTTAGGTTTTCGATCTCAAAGCACCCCTCTCTCACCCCGTTCCCAGTCCTTCCGTGCTTGCGCTTACGAGGGTTGTGGTGGTCCCTGTCCCTAAATATTTTTCGCGGGCTGACCGCTGGTGCCCGTCGCACCCTCATGGACTCCCTCTAGGTTAGCACGGCCTACTGGGGTTTTGCCCTCAGCACCACCTGACTGGAGAATCAAACCAGTATGCCTAAAAAAGAGAACGGAAGAAAGTGTTAACTGTGTTCCGCATTTGAGATAGACAGTGTTGGATTGTGTTTTTCTGCTGGAAAATGGTTGACTTGTTACTTGTGATTGGAAGAAAAGAGAATGTCGATAATGGAAGGTGGTAATTATGCTGTAACAAGTTTGAAATATGAACTGTATGTCAGAAATCAAGGACGGTGAGTTGAAGATAAACTGTACCTCATTGCAATATATGAATTGCATAGATTGTTCATCGCAAAAGACGGAATGCCGCCCAAACCACCACCGCCGCACCGCATCCCAAACTGACTCGGCACACGCTTGCGAAGTGCCAAGCCAGCAAACCACCGATCCCACTATACGTTAACGATTCGCGTTGGCCTCCTATCTATAACCAGAGTTTGCTTCGGGTCTTTGTATGACATGGGGTGGATAGAGCATATCTCTTGCCTATCGTTCAGCTGGCCTGGCTCAATCATCCGGCTGCTAACACAAACCTTGTTACTCAAGAAATAGACAACCCCCACAGCGAGTCAGCACCGACCACCACCAATAACTTGTACTGTTGTTGTGGAGTTGTGAATCTGGTTTGGGCACACACAAAATGCCACTATATAATCAACACATCGCCCTCGTCGTGCTACCCTGGCCAGTCAACGCCCATGTTTATCACCGAACCTGGGGGGGAGAACCAAACGACACACCATGACCAAGATCCCTTATTATGGTTGTTCAATTAAACATAGTGCCTTAGAGGACCCCTCAACTCTATTCTACTAGATGTCCCTCGTGCCCACCAGTCAGCTCAGGTTTGTGGGTCGGTTTGATACTCTATAGTCGGGGTGTGGCCTAGCGTGATCGAGGTACGACATTGAACCATTCACTCCTGTTTCAGAAGTGTAAATTGGCAGCCTGCAAATTGACAGAGGACTCACTCACGCGAAGTGATGGTAACTGCAGTGCCAACCGCATCCCACTTCTCGTGTCGTGGGGAGTGTGCGGTGAACAGTTGGAAAGTCTAAGAGGTTGTGTAATTAGTAAGGTGGTTGTGGGTGAGGTTGGAATTAGTGGAGTATGATCTAGTTAGAGCCCAAAAATGGCCAACATAGAACCATTAGGTTCTCACTGTTTATATCGAGATTCATATTTATAGGTCACGCACACTGTGTTGGTTGTGAGGAATTGTGTCCGCAACAGCATGATTTGTGGGTGTAAATATAAATTTGTGACTAGGACAAATGCTAGTGGGTTTTGACCTGCGAATGCTCTTCGCTATAGGTGTGGAAACTATGCAATGTCATCGCCAATTTTTACACCCACACATCATTCGCTCTTGAGATGTGGCGTTGTTTTATAGTTGTTTTTTCCCCTTGTTTCGCATAATTTTCAATGCCGTAGTGGGTGTATTTCCTGACTCTATTTAGCTCATTTGATGTTCTTTGCTATTTGAAGTGTCGCGCTTAGTTGGTGATTTTCGCAATTTTGAGCTTGTTTTCCGTTTGATTTTTATCCCATTCGTTGTTAGGCTGCGGTTTGGTTGATTTTGCTAACTTCCGGGCCGGAAACCGCGGATGCGGAACGAAGCCGAACAGCTTCGTAGCGGATACGAGTGCAGTGTCATGAATGCCGGTCCCAAGCTACTATACAAGTCTTGCGAACTCCTAAGACTAAGAGAACGACAAATCCACAAATCTGTCTGAGGTCGCTGCGGGCGGCATACTAGTCCCACATGCGGGTCGCATTAATGCATTTATCAGTGAAGAGGCGTTCTGCGAGGTCTGGATGCGGGCGCATAAACCCCTATTCGCCCGCATCAGAGCGATTCCGGCTTTTTATTCTATTTTTTTCTTCGTGTTAGGCTTTGTAAGCCCACCTTGGGTACATTAGCCACGACTTTCTACAAGAAGACACGACACGTATGTCTTTCATTCAAGAATTTCTGAATTACCTCTTCAGGTTTAGAATGAGTACTTTTCTCTCTCAATTAATTAGGGAGCGTAGGTGTTTTGTAACAACATTAATTTCAATTAAATTTCACGCCTTCGAGTTGCGTTGCGGGCTTCAGATGGGTAATCTTTGTTTGGGTTCTTATTTAGTGTAATTTGATGCTGTTTGAGTTGCGCAGGGAGTCTAGATGCGAGGAGAATGTAGTGTGGCCCTCCTTTGACGATAATTGTGTGAGATTGAACGATTTCGTGTGGTGAAGTCCATTGTTGTGCTTGGTGACCCGGTAATGACCTAGGACTAATTCATTGGTTGGAATTCTCGTGCATTGATAAATTAGTTAGTAATGAGTCAGTAGCAGTAGTTGATCAGTACTGTGCCTCGACACGGCTCCCTTACACGGGTTATGCTTTTAGAATAATAGGTTCAAGGCTTCCCTGAGGATTTTGATCTCTTCTTCCAGCTCATTAGTTAGTGTCGTTTTGGTTTCTTTTGATAGGTGGTCGGATGCCGTTCAATTTGGCGCCGTTTGGCCGGGGAGGCATTTTAATTCATTAGTCGGGTTTATACTGTTTTATTTTTATTTTATTTGCTTAGTCCAAGAACTGATTCATTCTTGGCGTATTTCTTATCCTTGCTGTCTAGTATTGGTCAGGTCATAGGTTTTGCCAAACCGACCCCACGAGCCGGATACTTTCATCTTGCCCTGGAGCCCGAGCGCAGTTTCTGTAACGTTTGAGACGCTAGAGAACTCCGAATTTTTCTTCCCCGATCTGTGGAGGAAACTGTTTTCTTTGACTTGTCTCGTTTTTCGAGTCACCTTTCAATCCGTTGTTTGAGGATATTTGAAGTTGAAATGGCTGCCGAAGGAGAATGGCAAGGGGTAGAGGAACCAACCGCTCGCCACCTGCCGCCCGTTCATGAGAGACTATGCCTTGGCCTAGTAACGTGAATCTCGTGGCTGAGTGATATGTTGTTGTTGTATCATACCATCGTACCGATGCTGCTAACTTGAACTGAAACAGCGGCTCTTATTGTTACATATGGTTGAACGGCAAATCCAGTTTTCAGGGACATTGAAGAAGATCCGAACTGACCTTACAATAATTCCTTCATATTGTGATATCTACAAGCAAGGAATGTCTGCTTAAGGCCTACACTCAGAAGGCGAATGTTTCCGTTTTCATTAAAGACCAGGCTAGAACCTGGTGTTGAATGCTCAATAGGCTACCATATTGTTGGGAGGATTTAGCTTCTTGCATGTCTGAGGAAATACTCCACCACGAGAACGCTTATTGAGGAGCCAAACGTTACTAAATTCAATCAGGGACGATGAGTACTTATATGATGCCTGGTTGGAAGGTGGTTTAAGGAGTTATTGGAATGTGTCCTCATCATGGCTTGAGAAATTTCCTAGTTCAATCATTCTACAATGGGGTTGGGTTATGAGAGTAGGGCTTGCTAGATTCTAAAAAAAAAAAAAAAACTAACGAGAGTTTAAAATGTCGTACGTCACAGCGAATTGTCATGGTCATGGCACCAAATTGCTCACTTCATTTTTAAGTCACTCCAACTCGGTCTTCAATCTTATATCTCGCAAATAATACTTAAGTATTGCAATGAATAAGAAATTGAGGTAGTATAAAAAATAAGGGATTTTCAATACGTTTCCATCCAAGAATTGACTTATTTTCCATTGTACCGTTGTTTTAATTATCTTTACGTGATACCTCTATTTTTTTTAAAACTAATTTCACATGTTCATACTAATGCTTATATTTTTATTCTACATATTACCATATAATACGATGTGGAATAAATAAAATTTTAAAAAAAAGCTAATTTGTGAAAAAGTAAAATCTAGAATGGCCATGGTACCATATGGAAATTCTCAAATTTTAATAAGAGATTTAAGTTACAAATCATATAATAAATATCCATGATTTTTTTAGGTAGAAAAATATTTTTGGGTTCATTTTAGTTCAGTTTCAACCATGTCTAATTTTATATCCAGTCGGTTAACAATTAGTTCGATCCATTATTTTTCAAGTTTTCTGCAAGTTAGTTTTAGTTTTGATCGTTGTCAGTTCATTCAATTCAGCTAAATGATCTGTCCATCAACACCAATCAAGACCACTTTTAATTTAGATAATTTTCAAGTTAGGTCATTTTTATTTCATGTTACAACTAAAACATTACTCCGTTTGTTGTTCTTTCCCACCCGAATTGGATATCCCTCAATACAACTATACAAGTATTTGTTTTCAAATGCATCAAAATTGTGCTGGACTAGGGCCTATGGCCTGGGAGCCTCTCAACTTTAACTACTCATAAACCCTTCCCAAACTATAAACTACTACCCATAAAGTAAACCTTTCCAAACTACGTGGATAAGCTAAATTGTGCTGGACTAGGTGGGCCCTTTGAAGGCTTACAGTTGGAGTTGACGTGAGGATCACTGTACAACAAGTCAACAACCTCTACCACTAAATATATGTTATAACAAATACCCTTCTCTAAAAGATCGAAAATGCTATATGTATTATGTAGCTCTAAGGGCTATGTGTAAGGTGCTCATATAGAAATAATTTTTCCATTCAAACATTAATTACATCGATGCTTGTATGTTTTATGACTAATTTTATAAATTATTATCAATTGTAGAAATATATTTAATACTTATTCATAGTCCTAAAGGCTATGTATAGCATTACCCATAAAAGATTAATAAACGGTAAGCTCTCACTTCCGTATCTTTTCTTCTATCTTTTAGTCTTTTACATTATGCTAGAGTCTCAAAATTGAAGATGTTCTCACCGAAGACACTAATGTAAGAAGACTCAAAAGAAAAATATAATGATGTGCACAAGTGTGGAACATGGTATATAGAATATGGTTAAAATTAAATGTCCTTAATAACCTTAATCCAATCACGAATACACGGATGACCGGTCAACGAGTTGATGTTCAAGCACAACGCACCCTAATATGAGGTTTGGAGACGATAAGTGGTCTCTAAATTGGGGTACCCCGAAACTTACGGCATATCATATATTAAGCTACCAGCCTACCATCATCTTTTGGCCTATTTTTTGCACTATTATGTTTTAGGGTTTTGGAGATTTAATTTTTTATAGTCCTGATTATGTAATCTAACCTACCTTTATATTTTAAAATTCCTTATCTTGTAAAAAAGACTTGGAGATAGTCAACATATTATTGTAAGCGAACCACATTTAATATGTATGTTTTTATCAAATCTTTTATTAATTTTTTATGGATAATGCTATACATAGCCCTTAGGACTATTGTTTGAGTTGTGAAAATTGATTAGCAAAAGAGTGGAACTTGATCACATGGATTTGTCTTAATATTACCTCAAAAATGAGCCAATGACTATTTAAAAAATTATTGCATTAAAAAAAAACTATTTAAAAAATAAAATTGTTAGAAAAGGGTTATTTGAATAGATAGTACGAAAAAGGGCATTTTTGTGCGCCCAATTTGTATTATGCCCATTAACATCTCATTAATCGTCAATCATTAAGGTATTTTGTACACTTTTTGAAACCTTAGAGGTAATTTGTGAATTTTGAAAAATATAAAGGTATATATCTCTTGAGTAAGAGTAAGATTAGTTCAGTCTTGTATTAAAACTTACTTTCTCGGTCTTTTTTTTTTTTTTACTTACTACATTTTCTTTTTCGCATCTCTCAATACGCAACTTATAAAATTAATATCTCGAGTTTGGTATAATACAAAATTATAAATAAAAATTATATTTTTGGGAAATACATATTGAGACGAATAAAATAAGATCTCATATGATTATGTTTTTCGTTACGTATTAAACACCAAAGTGAGTCAAAGTTACAATGTGAATGGTGTTAAAAACCCTAAAACCTAATATATCAACTAAAAAAAGGCCGAGAGAGTAATATATGTATCATGTCAGCTTTTCACTAATATTTAATATTTTATATCTCTTAAGTTTCTTTAAGACCTAACTACATTTACTATTTTATCGATCTCTAAGACTCACTTAAAACTTGTGAAGTTTAAACAAAAATAAATATAATTAAAAAAGTAGATAAAGACAAAAAATATAATTAATAAAACGGTGGTTCTAACCTCATGAATCTTAAATTGAGTCTTGAAAACAAAGATTCAACTTAAGACATTGCTAAGGCTTAAGCAATTTAGTGAAAGAAATTTTATGAATCTAAAACCTTGTCTTAGCTTATTAGAGCAATTTTGTCCTGTCTGATTCTAAGACTCATATGTGGACCCCGGGTACCAGCAGCCCCCTCCGCCCCCCTGCGCCTCCTGCTTGCCATGCTCCTTGTTTTCACGATAAGCCATCACGTAGCTTCTAGCTTGTTCCACCACCTTAGATGGCCATGTGCTTTCCCCTTTGAAAACCGCCTTATTCCTCGCCCCCCACACTGCCCATGCCATCATTATGGCTTCGTTGGGCCTTTCACCTCCTCTATCCATACGCAACATAGCCTCTAGCCATGCTCTCGCATTCGGCTCCCTTCTAGTCCATATTGAGCTGCATATTCCACTCGCTTTCCATATTCTTTGAGCAAAAGGGCACTCCACAATAGCATGGAAGGATGACTCTTCACCCGCCCCACAAAGTCTGCACTCTATCTCATTGGTGATTCCCCGCCTAACAATTTCGGATGCCGTAGGGAGAGCGTCCCTAGCTACCCCTCACCCCAAGAACTTCATCCGTGGTGGTAGCTCAGACTTCCATATTTTCTTCCAGAAATTCGTGTCTCCATCAACGTTCCCATTACTACATGTGGCTCTACCCTCTTCAGCCAGCCTCTTATACCCCGAACGCACCGAGTACTCCCCGTTCTCCGAGTGCGCCCAACACCGCGTATCCTGGGGCCAAGAACTACATAAAGGGATCTTGAGAATCTCTTCAACATCTACCTGCCAGAACAACTCCCTTAGCTTCCTCTCATCCCATTCCCCTCGGTTTCTGTCGATTAATGCCGTCACTTTTAAGTTCCCCTCGTTCTCCCCCACCAGTGTTATAACCTTAAACGTGGTTGGTCTAGTTAACCACCTATCCTTCCACACATTTATCGATTCACCAATGCCCACGGTCCACCTCGTCCCCTCCTCTATCACTCCTCTCGCCTCCCACAAACTACACCACACATAACTTGGCCTTCCACCCAACTTTGCACTCATTATGGAACCATCATGGAAATATTTAGCCTTTAAAATCTTGCCTACTAGCGTATTCATCAATCTCCACACATTCTTTGCTAGCATGGCCTTATTAAAACACTCCACTCTCCTAAACCCCACACCCCCCTCATACTTGCCATCACACAACTTTTCCCACCCTATAGTGTAGCTTCCTATCCTTACAATTCCCCCTCCACCAATATTTCCTGACCACCCTCTCAATATCATTGCAAATAGATTGTGGTAGTTTAAAAATACTCATTGCATAATTAGGGATTGCTTGGGCCACTTCCTTTATTAGCACTTCCCTACCCGCCCATGAAAGGAGACATTCCATCCACCCATTGATTCGCTTCATGACCTTGTCCTTAAGGAAAAGAAAAATCCCTCTCTTTGATCTACCCACATATGTTGGCAAGCCAAGATATTTAGTATGGTGTTCCACCCTCCTTACCCCTAAATACTCCGTAATCTCAACCCTCTCCTCCTATTTCACTCCCCTTCCAAAAGCCATATCTGTCTTCTCCTTATTTATTTTTTGACCCGATGCCCCTTCATAGACCTGTAGGATATGCTTGATTTGCTGCACGTAATCCATTTTTGCCTTACAAAAAATGATAGAATCATCTGCAAAAAATAAATGGGATACCGTGGGAGCATAAGAATTAACTTTATAACCGACTATACTACCCTCCCTGCAAGCATTATGCAGCATAGCAGACAACCCCTCAGCACACAATAAAAATAAATACGGAGATATAGGGTCTCCTTGTCTAATTCCCCTATCTGGCTTCACCCACCCCTTAGTTTCCCCATTAATAATAAAAGAGTAGGTAACTGACTCCACACACCTCATGACTAAATTTACCCACGACTCTCGGAACCCCAGCTTCCTCATAATCCTCCTCATGAAACTCCACTCCACTCTATCATTTTTCCTTCCTACCGTCGTTAAAGAGTGAAAAGTCTCAAAGGCTACAATAATATTGTCAGAAATTAACCGCCCTGGGGTAACGCACTTTGATTTTCAGAAATTATGTGAGCAAGGATTTTTTTTCAACCTATTCGCTATAGTCTTGGTTACTAACTTAAAGACAACATTACACAGACTAATAGGCCTAAACTCTACCATACTGCTAGCATTATTAGTTTTAGGGATTAGGACTACATGGGTATGATTGACCCCGCTAGGAATATCATTGCCATTAAGAATATTTAAAACAAAGTGGGTAACAGAATCACCAACTATATCCCAAAAATGCTAATAAAAGAAAGGATTCATACCATCAGGGCCCGGGGCCTTACCTGGATGCATTTGCTTGAGTGCCTATAGTACTTCTTCGGATCTATAGGGTTTGCAGAGTTCGTCATTCATTTCCTCCGATACTCTCCTTTGCACGTGGTCTAACACCCCGTCTGACTGTCCAGGATTAGAAGAACAGAAGAGATCACGGAAATACTCCACTACCACCTTCGCCATACCCTCCTCATCCTCTACCCATTTCCCCGAAACACTCCACAACCCCTTAATGTGATTTACCATTTTCCGTTTTATGGCTTTCTCGTGGAACCACTTCGAATTTTGGTCCCCATATTTCAAGAAGTCGACTCGAGACCGCTGCCACCACATCATTTCCTCTCTATCAAGCCATTCTCCAAGTTTCAGCATGCAATTCTTCCTTTCCTCTACTGTCTTCGCTAGACCCAACTCCCTAGTTGCCTTTTTAATCTCTTCTTTTACACTTCCAAACTGATTTAGGCTCCACTCCATTAAGCAGTCCTTGCAGGTCTCAATCTTACTCACAGTACCCCCAAACTCCCCTCCCAAGCAGCCATTACCACGTCCGTACACCCCTCCTCCCTAACCCACATATTCTCGAACTTAAACCTCTTGTTCTTCCTCCTCTTCCACCTCTCCTTCCCCCTATTATTCAGCTTGATTTTAATGGGCAAGTGTTCAGAAAGCGTTTCATTTAGATGCTCCACTTCCGCATGCGGAAAACTTGCTACCCATTCCGCATTCATAAGGAATCTATCTAATCTCTCCTCTATAGCATTGCAACCCACCCTCACATTCCACCAAGTATACTCCTCTAAACTCTATCTCCATTAAATTGCACTCGTCTCTCATTGCCACAAACTCCTCTAGCACTTGCTGGTCCTTAGCCCTCCCCCCCCCCCCTACCTTTTCTTCGTTATGAAAAATTTCATTAAGGTCTCCACCACACAACCACGGCATATCGCACTCCCCCCGAAGCTCCCTCATAAGCGCACAAGTCTTCCACTTATTTTGTCTCTCAGGCCACCCGTAGATCCCCGTAAATCTCCACCTCTTCTCCCCATCTCCCTCCCCTATGACTACGTCCACATGGTGATTCGACATGGGCCGAATTTCAACCCTTTCCTCTTTCTTCCAAAAGAAACCCAAACCACCCGCACTCCCACTACTATCCACCGTAACACCCACATACCCCTCCCAACCCAACTTCCTGTCCCTCCACTCAACACTACTCAACTTCGTCTCAGAAATACAGAAAAAATTTGGCTTCAACCTCCGCAAAAACTTGCGGACCTCCGAAACTGCTCGAGGGTCGCCCAACCCCCGGCAGTTTAGGTATATGAGACTCATTGTACCCTGCGGGGCCGCCCCTCTGCGACCTCCGCCTCGGATGTCATTACGACATCCCCATTGTTTGTTTGCATTATTTCACTTCTTACCCCCTCTTCTTCTACTCTCACTTTCTTGCTACTGCCTCTGCCACCATTTTTATTATTTTTTGTTGATCCACACCCCTCTTCTAACCGTCCTCCTGCCTCCCTCCCCGTCCCCACTGCCATTTCACCACTACCCTTTCCCCCACCATTCACCCCCTCCATCACTAATCTCTTTCTCACCTTCGACTGTTCCCTGAGCTCCAATATCAGTTTGTTCTCTTCCTCCCTCTCCTTAGTATTCGCCCGTAGTCTATTCTTCATGGGCGATGCACGCAGCCACGTCCCGTATGGGAGCTCCGCTTCCGTGATCTCTTCGTCATAATCTTCACACTCCTTTGCAAGATGGTCAAGCATACCGCACATATAGCAGAAATTTGGGAGTCGTTCGTACTTGAAGCTAATCCACTTAACCACCCCCTTAATCACAATCTTCTTTCCCCTACATAGTGGCCTCGTAATATTCATCCTCACCCGTATTCTCATTGACTTCGTCCATCCCGAGGCGTCAGTCTCATCCACCTCCAAGAATGCTCCAATGCGTTGCCCCAACCACATTGCTCCTTCCCTATTTCGCTTCTCCGTTGGCACATTGTAGACTCGTACCCATATATCAATATGGGAGAATTCTATTTCTTCCAGTTGCTCATCCCCTTCCAATGCTTTCAGCAGTAGTATGTACCCGTCGAATGCCCAAGGACCACCATCTAAAACGTTTTGACAATCTGATGGTGAGAAAAATTGGAATACAAATAAGTTTTTCCCTAAATCTCTAACCAACATGTTCCTTGCAGGCTTCCATGCATTCCGTAGCACCGTCTTCATTGCCTCCGCATTAAAAACATTGTTAGTAAGTAACTACCCCACCAAGCATAAATCGATCTGGTTTTTCATATCCTCGCTTGGAACCTCATCCATATCCCATTCAATTTCCTCTTCCTCCGTCAGTTTAAATTTACCCATTGCAATTTCTAATGGTTCCATAGTTCAGAAACCCTAAAGCACCCCTACAAAACTGCACACTAATCCCAGAAAGGAGAGACTTTGAAAATTGAAATCCCAACAAACAAACCCTAGATCCGAAAAAGGTACCTGCACTTTCCACAAAAACAAACAGAAAAGACAAAAGGACCATTTTTTAGTTAAAAAAACTAGAAAGAAGAGAAACCCTAGATAGCTATCACCAAGGATAGGACACGCAACCCTAGATACCACTCATGCTAGAGGGAGACTGCAACTCACAATCCGTTATCGGGATGAGGGAAAAAATTCACATCAATTTTATTACTTTTTTTTGTTCAAAACCTACTAAAACAACTACGAATAACTTCTAACAATTATTTATCAAACACTTTTACAGGACTAGTATATATAATTATCTAGTCAAATAAGATATTAAGCTGCTAACTTGATAAACTAATCTCTAACAATTAGATAATGGTTAAAAACAAAACAACTAAAACAAGCCCTATGTTGCATGTAGGAATTTGATATTGGCACTCCTTGTTAGGTAGAATATATGAAATTTCACTCTCACAAAGGGAGTACCAATATCACTTTCATTATATGTTAGTCTTTTACATTATATAAGTTCTTTTCTTCTGCGTTTTACCGTCTTTTATATTACATTAGTCCCAAATTGAAGATGTTCTCACTCGAGACTTAAAGACATTTCAATACTAATGTAATGTAAAAAAAAAAAAAAAAATTTAAATCAGGACTAATGTAATGTAAAAGTCTAAAAAGAATCCATATTATACGTGCATGCGAAAAAACATGCAAGCTAAAAGGCTTAATTGAGCTCATTTGGAATAAGTTTCAGAGACCCTACTTGCTAATTTTTTAATGCATGAATGCACAAAGAGCTTAGGAATGAGGTAATAATTGATTAACAATATGATGATACTGAAAAGATGATGGTACTAAAACAAACAGGATAGCAGTAAAAGATCACAAATAGATAATGTAGACTGTAGAGCTAGTCAAGCTCCACAAAATAATCCACTTAAGATAAAACTAGTGGTTATACTACGTATATATTCACCTACTTCATTAGCAACCACACATAAGTAGAAATGAATTCATCTACTTCATTAGCAACCACGCATAACTATAAATGATTTAAGCCACACATTAACTTTCTATTGTAGAGGATGATAACTTATATACAAGATAGGAGGGCCACATAATTTTCTAATTATTGCGATTTCTCAAGGAAAGTTTAGACTTTAGAGCATCCATAATAGCACAAATCTTTTCGAGGTTTGTTCTACTGCCACATCATTAAGAGAACAAATTTATCATCAACAAACCGTTATATAAGATAGGGTAAAACTATATTACTTATATGTTGGACCATGAGATAATAATCAGAATTGTCGCGTTGTGGTGGTCCACTGTCCTAAAATATTATTTTCTCGTGCTACCGCGGTGCACGTAGACAAACTGCAGACTCCCTCTAGGATATGCACGGCACTGGGAATAGTTTGCCTCAGAAAAAACTGACTGGAACTCAGAACAATGCCTAAAAACAGAAGAAAGTGTTTAATGTGTTTCGATTTGAGATGAGAGAAAGTGTATGTGATTGTGTATTTTCTGAATGAAAATGGTTGACTATTTATACTTGTGATTGGAGGCATAAAATGAGAAATAGCTGAATAATGGAAGGTGTAATTATTCTGTAACAGTTTGAAAATATGACTGTTATGTCAGAAATCAAGGAGCCTGATTTGAAGATAAACTTTACATCAATTGCAATATTAATGAATTGAATAGATTTTCAGCAAAAAGATCGGAAGGCCCAAACCACACCCGCGCACCGCATCCCCAAACTCGACTCGGCACACGCTTGCGAAGTGCCAAGTCCAGCAATCCACCTATCACTTGAACGTTAAAGTTATAGTTGGACTACTACATATATAAACCCAAGAGTCTATTAGTATTTTATCAATGTGGGATAAGAGAACTCTTCATCTTCTTGTCTCTTTCGTTTTCCACTCTTTCAATTTCTAACACAAACCTTTTACTAATAATAGACAAACCCCACAGAAGTTCATGCACAGAACACAATAAACTACTTTTTTGTTTTATGTTGTTTTTATATTCATATTGTTTTCACACACAAAATGCCACTTATATAAATACAAATCTCTCCTTCGTATGAACCTCAAACCCCATGAGTAACGGTAAGAGGTTTGTTTATTAACCTCAAAAACATGAGAACAAACCCCATGACAAATTCCTTATTATGGATGTTCTAAACTATAAATTGCTCTTGAGGACACAATAAATATTTCTAATAGAGTGTATAAACTATTTTCGTGCCTCAACCATTAGCTTAGGTTTGTGGTTGGTTTGAAACTCTAATATGGTATTTGCGCTAGCGTGATATAAAGGTCACACATTTGAATCTCATTCACTCCTCTTTTCAAGTGAAATACTTGTATTAATTAGGGCATCCACATCAAGAGGTTTGTAATGGTACTTTGAAGTTTGAAAAACTAACCCAACCCTTTATCGTTAGTGGAATGTGTGAGGTTTGAAAGTTGAAAGTCTAAGAGAGTTATGTAATTAGTAAGTGGTTTGTATGGGGTGAGGTGACATATTAGTGGAGTATTGATCTAGTAGGAAAAAATGGCTAACATAAAACCATATTAGTGTGTATATATATATATATATATATATAGTCACAATTATAAACACAACTGTTGTTGATGAAAGATTTTCAAAGCAATGAGTTTGTGTAAATATAATTTTGCATATGGACAAATGCCTAAGGGGTTTGAACCATTGCGAATGCTCTTAGCTATAGGTGTGGAAAGCTGATGATGTATCCAAATTTTTAAACCCAACATAATAGGCTCTTGATATGTGCGGTTTTTTATAGTGTTTTTCCCCTTGTTTCGAGTCAATTTTATGCCTAGTGGTTGTTATTCTGACTCTATTTTAGCTCATTTGATGTTCTTTAGCTAATTTGAAGTGTCTCGCTAAGTTTGGTTGATTTCCGGCAATTTTAGAGCTTTTTAGTTTGATTTTTATCAATTGCGGTTGTTATGCTCGGTTTTGGTATGTTTTGTAACTTCAGGCACGGAAACCGAGGCTCGGAACGAAGCCGAAAAGCTTAGACGGGATAAGAGTGAAGATGCATGGAAATGCGTGTCAAGAAGTATAAAACAAGTCTTGAAGAACTCATGAAGAAATAAGAAGAAAAGAAAATAAAATAACTTCTGAGGTACATATGCGGGCGCATAAAGTACACATGCGGGCGCATTTAATGAATTTATCAGCTGAAGAGGCGTTCTGGAGGTCTGATGCGGGCGCATAAACCTCCTATGCGCCCGCATCAGACGAATTTCCAGATTTTTATTTCTATTTTATTTTCTTCGTAGTTAGGCTTTGTAAGCCCAACTTTGGGTACATTAGGCACGACTTTCTAGGCAAAGAAACAACTTATGCTTTTCAGAATTTAGAATTACTCTCTTAGGTTTTAGAATTGAGTACTTTTCTCTCTCAAATTAATTAGGGAAGTTAGGGTTTTGTTAACAACATTAATTTTCAATTAAATTCAAGCCTTCGATTCGTTCTTCAATTTGGTAATTCTTCTGTTTTTGTTCTTTATTTTAGTTTAATTTATGCTTTTTAGTCTCGAGGGAGTCTAGATTCGAGAGAATTAGTGAGCCCTAATTTGACGATAATTGTGAGATTGAACGATCTTCGTTAGTGAATCCATTTGTTGTTCTTGGTGACCCGAATGACCCTAGGCTTAATTCATTGGTTTAATTCTTCGTCATTTCCAGTAATTAGTTAGTAATTAGTCAGTAGTCAGTTAGTTAGTCAGTACTTCTCGACCAAGGCCCTTTACACGGTTTAAGCTTTTTAGAACTAATAGGGTTCAATTGCTTCCCTGAGGATTTGATCCTTACTTCCCTAGCTACATTAGTTAGTGTCGTTTGGTTTACTTTTGATAGGTGTGCGATAGCCTGTTCAAATTTTGGCGCCGTTGCCGGGGAGGCAATTTTTAATTCTATTAGTCGGGTTTATACTGTTTTATTTTTATTTTTCTTAGTCTCAAAGAACTATTCAGTTCTTTGGGGCTATTTCTTATCCTTGCTCGGAGTTTCTATTGTGTGCAGGTTCATAGGTTTATGCAAAACGACCACGAGCCTGATACTTTCATCTTCCCTGAGCCCGAGCGAGTGTTTCTGAAACGGTTGAGACGTAGTAGACGCCGAATTTTTCTTCCCCGATCTGTGGAGGAAACTGTTTCTGACTTGTCTCAGTTTTTCGAGTTCACCTTCAATCCGTTGTTTGAAGGATATTTAGAAGTTGAAATGGCTGCCGAAGGAGAAGGACAAGGTAGAGGACCACCGCCGCCACCTGCAGCCCGTTCATTGAGAGACTATTCCTTGCCTAGTACGGAGTCTATGGCTGGAGGTTATTCAGTACCCGATACCGATGCTGCTAACTTTGAACTGAAACCGGCTCTTGTGAACATGGTTGAACGAAATCAGTTTTCAGGGACATTGAAGGAAGCTAGATCCGAACTTACACTTACAAAATTTCCTCAATATTGTGATAATACAGCAAATGAATGTCTCTAAGGACTACATCAGAAGGCGAATGTTTCCGTTTTCATTAAAAGACAAGGCAGAACTGGTTGAATGATCTCAATATGGCTACCATTAATGTTGGGAGGATTTAGCTCTTGCATTTCAGAGGAAATACTACCCCCCACAGAGAACTGCCTTATTGAGGAGCCACATTACTAACTTCAATCAGGAGACAGATGAGTCATTATATGATGCTTGGGACGTGGTTTAAGGAGTTATTGAGAATGTGTCCTCATCATGGGCTTGAGAAAATGGTTCCTAGTTCATCATTCTACAATGGTTGGGTAATGAGAGTAGGGCTTTGCTAGATTCTGCTGCTAATGGTCGATTTATGAACCAAGAGTCAACGCTGACATATGATTATTGATTGAAATGCCACTCAATTTCACAGGTTTGAAAACTTAGGAGGCATTCCAAGAAGGGTGGGAAACATGTAGTTGATGATAAGTATGAGAGTTTAGCTGCACAGAAAAATGCTATAAGTCAGAAGCTTGATAAGATTGGCACTACAGCTCCCCCACCATCACCTGTAGCTGCACTCTCGGGATGCACTGATCCTTTCTGTGATTCATGTGGTTCTTTCGGTCATAATTCCCAGTCTTGTACTAGTTCAGTAGAACAAGTATGTGCCTTTCAAACCTACAAAAACAATCCATACTCTAATACATACAATCCAGGCTGGAAGGATCACCCATACTTTTCCTACAAGAACAACA
>PYUH01000055.1:4211129-4245833 GCA_016808085.1 Suaeda aralocaspica | reverse complement strand
CCGTTGTTGTTCTTCTCCCACCCGAATCGATTGGATATTCCTCAATACAACTATACAAAGTATTGTTTTCAAGCATCAAAATTGTGCTGAATAGGGCATAGGCCTGGGAGGCCTTCCAACTTTAACTCCCATAAACCTTCCCAAAACTATAACACTACTACCATAAGTAAAACCTTTTCCCCCCAAACTACGTGATCAGAGTACATTGGTGGACTAGGGTGGGCCTATGAAGGGCTTCCAGTTGGAGTTGACGTGAGGGATACTGTACAACAGTCACACAACCTCTACCCACTAACTATATGTTCATAACAAATACTCTTCTTAAACGATCGAAAATGCTTATGTATATGTAGATCTAAGGGCTATGGGGTAAGGTGCTCATATTAGAAATAATTTTCCATCAAACATTAATACATCGATGCTTTTGTATGTTTTATGACTAATTTATAATATTGATCAATGTAGAAATATATTAATCACTTATTATAGCCTAAAGGTATGTATAGCATACCCATAAAAGATTAATATAAACGGTAGCTCTCACTTCCGTATTTTGTCATCTCTTAGAGTCTTTTAATATAGTCTAGATTTAAGAGATTTTCACCGAAGACACTAATGTAAGAAGACTCAAAAGAAAAAATATATGAGTGCCACAAGTGTGGAACATGGTTAATAGAATTAAGGTCTTAAAATTAAATGTCCTTAATAACCTTAATCCAATCAACGAATACACGGCATGACGGTCAACGAGGTTGATGTGTCAAGCACAAACGCACACCTTAATATGGGTTTGGAGACCGATTTTAAGTGGTCTCTAAATGGGGTAACCCGAACACTCCGGCATATCATAATTAAGCTACCACGCTTACATATCCTTTGGCCTATTTTGCACTCTATTATGTGTTTAGGGTTTGAGATTTAATTTGTCATAGTCTCTGATCTGTAATCTAACCTACATTATAGTTCAAAATTCCTTATCTTGTACAAAAGACTTGGAGATAGTCAACATATTATGTAAGCGACCCTTTAATATGGTATGTTTGATTCCATCGTGTTTTAATTTTTATGGATAAGGCTAACTAGCCTCTAGGACTATGTTTGAGTTGTGAAAATATGATTAGCAAAAGAGTGGAACTGATCAATGGATTTGCTATAATATTTACCTCAAAAATGAGCCAGACTATTTAAAAATTATTGCATTAAAAAAAAACTATTTAAAAAATAAAATGTGAAAAGGGGTATTCTGAATTGAGATAGTACGAAAAAAGGGCATTTGTGCGCCCAATTTGTATTATGCCCCTACGTCTCATTGAATCGCAATCATTAAGGTATTTTGTACACTTTTTGAAACCTTAGAGGTAATTTTGAATTTTTGAAAAAAATAATAAAGGTATATTTCTTGAGTAAGAGTAAGATTAGTGCAGTCTTTATTAGTAAACTTACGTTTCTCGGTCTTTTTTGTTTTTATTCTACTACATTTTCTTTTTAGCACTCTACAATACGAACAATAAAATTAATATCTCGATGTCGTTTGGTATAATACAAAATTAAAATAAAATAATTTATTTTTGGGGAAATACTTATGAGACGAAAATAAAAGAAGATCTCATATGATTATGTTTTTCGTTACGTATATAAAACACCAAGTGAGTCAAGTTTACATGTGAATGGGTGTCAAAACCCTAAAACCTAATATATAACTAAAAAAAGGCGAGAGAGTAAATATGTATCATGTCAGCTTTTCACTAATATTAATATTTATATCTTAAGGTTCTTTAAGACCTAACTACCATTTACTATTTATGATCTCTAAAGACTCACTTAAAACTTGTGTGAAGTTTAAACAAAATTTAAATATATTAAAAAAGTAGATAAAGACAAAAAAATATAATTATAAAAACGGTGGTTCTAACCTCATGAATCTTAAATTGAGTCTTGAAAACAAAGATTCAACTTAAGACATGCTAAGGCTTAAGCAAATTTAGTGAAAGAAATTGTATGAATCTAAAACTTGTCTTAGCTTATTAGAGCAATTTTGTTCCGTCTGATTTAAGACTCATAGGTGGCCCGGTGGTACCAGCAGCCCCTCAGCCCCACTGCGCCTCCTGCTTGCCATGCTCCTGTTTCACGATAAGCCATCACGTAGCTCTCTAGCTTGTTCCACCACCTTAGATGGCCATGTGCTGTCCCCTTTGAAAACCGCCTTATTCTCGCCCCCCCACTGCCCAATGCCATCATTATGGCTTCGTTGAGGCCTTTTCCCTCCTCTATCCATACGCAAATAGCCTCTAGCCATTGCTCTCGCATTCGGCTCCCTTCTAGTCCATATTGAGCTGCAATTTCCACTCGCTCTCCATATCTTGAGCAAAAGGGCCACTCCACAATTAGCATGGAGGATGACTCTTCACCCGCCCCACAAAGTCTGGCACTCTATCTCATTGGTGATTCCCCGCCTAACAATTTCGGATGCCGTAGGGAGAGCGTCCCTAGTTACCCCTCACCCAAGAACTTCATACCGTGGTGGTAGCTCAGCCATCCATTTTCTTCAGAATTCGTGTCTCCATCAACGTTCCATTACTAAATGTGGCTTACCCTCTTCAGCCAGCCTCTTATACCCCGAACGCCGAGTACTCCCCGTTCTCCGAGTGGGCGCACAAACGCGTATCCTGGGCCAAGAACTACATAAAGGATCTTGAGAATCTCTTCAAACATCTACATGCCAGAACAACTCCCTTAGCTTCCTCTCATCCCATTCCCCTGGGTTCTGTCGATTAAGCCGTCACTTTTAGTTCCCTCGTTCTCCCCACCGTGTAAACCTTCAACGTGGTTGGTCTAGTTAACCACCTATCCTTCACACATTTATCGATTCACCAATGCCCCACGGTCCACCGTCCCCTCCTCTATCATCCTCTCGCCTCCCACCAAACTACCACCACACATAACTTGGCCTTCCACCCAACTTTGCACTCATTATGGAACCATCATGGAAATATTTTGCCTTAAAATCTTGCTACTGCGTATTCATCAATCTCACACACATCTTTGATAGCATGGCCTTATTAAAACACTCACTCTCCTAAACCCCACACCCCTCAACTTGCCATCACACAACTTTCCCACCCCTATAGTGTAGCTTCCTATTCCTTACAATTCCCCCTCACCAATCTTCTTGACCACCCTCTCAATATCATGCAATTAATTGTGGTAGTTTAAAAATACTCATTGCATAATTAGGGATTGCTTGGGCCACTCCTTTATGTAGCACTTCCCTACCCGCCACATGAAACGGAGACATTCATCCACCCATTGATTCGCTTTCATGACCTTGTCCTTAAGGAAAAGAAAAATCCCTCTCTTTGATCTACCACAATGTGGCAAGCCAAGATATTTAGTATGGTGTTCACCCTCTTACCCTAAATACTCGTAATCTCACCTCTCCTCCTATTCACTCCCTTCCAAAAGCCATATCTGTCTTCTCCTTATTATTTTTGACGATTGCCCCTTCATAGACCTGTCAGGATATGTTGATTTGCTGCAGTAATCCATTTTTGCCTTACAAAAAATGATAGATCATCCGCAAAAAATAAATGGGATACCGTGGGAGCCATAAAGAATTAACTTTATAACCGACTATACTCCCTCCCTGCAAGCATATGCAGATAGCAGACAACCCCCAGCACACAATAAAAATAAATACGGAGATATAGGGTCTCTTGTCTAATTCCCCATCTGGCTTCACCCACCCCTAGTTTCCCCATTAATAATAAAGAGTAGGTAACTGACTCCACACACCTCATGAATCTAAATTTACCACGACTCTCGGAACCCCAGCTTCCTCATCCTCCTCATGAGAACTGCACTCACTCTATCATTTTCCTTCCTACCGTCGGTAAAGAGTGAAAAGTCAAAGGCACAATAAATTTCAGAAATTAACCGCCCTGGGGGGTTAAAGCACTTGATTTTCGAAATTATGAGCAAGGATTTTTTTCAACCTATCGCTATAGTCTTGGTTACTAACTAAAGACAACATTACACGCCTATAGGCCTAAACTCTACCATACTGCTAGCATTATTAGTTTTAGGGATAGGACTACATGGGTATGATTGACCCCGCTAGGAATATCATTGCCATTAAGAATATTAAAACAAAGTGGGTAACAGTCACCAACTATATCCCAAAATGCTAATAAAAGAAAGGATTCATACCATCAGGGCCCGGGGCCTTACCTGGATGCATTTGCTTGAGTGCCTATAGACTCTTCGGATCTATAGGGTTTGCAGAGGTCGTCATCATTTCCTCGATACTCTCCTTTGCACGTGGTTAAACACCCGTCTGACTGTCCAGGATTGACGAAACAGAAGAGATCACGGAATATCCATACCCCCTTCGCCATACCCTCCATCTCTCTACCCATTTCCCCGAAAACACTCCACAACCCCGTAATGTGATTTACCATTTTCCGTTTATGGCTTTCCGTGGAACACTTCGAATTTTGGTCCCCATATTTCAAGAAGTCGACTCGAGACCGCGATGCCACCAATCATTTCCTCTCTATCAAGCCATTTCCAAGTTTCAGCATGCAATTCTCCTTTCCTCTACTGTCTTCGCTAGACCCAACTCCCTAGTTGCCTTTTAATCTCTTCTTTACACTTCCAAATGATTTAGGGCTCCATCCATTAAGCAGTCCTTGCAGGTCTCAATCTTACTCACAGTACCCCAAACTCCCCTCCAAGCAGCCATTACCACGTCCGTACACCCTCTCCCAAACCCACATATTCCGAACTTTAAACTCTGTTCTTCTCCTCTTCCAACTCTCCTTCCCCTATTATTCAGCTTGATTTAATGGGCAAAGTGTTCAGAAAGCGTTATTAGATGCTCCACTCTCGCATGCGGAAAAATGCACCCATTCCGCTTTCATAAGGATCTATCTAATCTCTCTCTATGCATTGCAACCACCCTCACATTCCACAAGTATACTCCTTAAACTCTATCTCCATTAAATTGCAACTCGTCTCTCATTGCCACAAACTCTCTAGCACTTGCTGGTCCTTAAGCCCTCCCCCCCCCCCCTTACCTTCTTCGTTATGAAAATTTCTTAAGTCTCCACCACACAACCACGGCATATCGCACTCCCCGAAGCTCCCTCATAAGCGCAACAAGTCTTCACTTATTTTGTCTCTCAGCCACACCGTAGATCCCGTAAATCTCCACTTTCTCTCCCAATCTCCCCCCTATGCATACGTCCACATGGTGATTCGACATGGGCGAATTTCACCTTTCCTCTTTCTTCCAAAAGAAACCCAAACCACCAGACTCCCACTACATCCACGTACCCCCACATACCCTCCAACCCAAACTCCTGTCCTCCACTCAAACACTACTCAACTTCGTCTCAGAAAACAAGAAAAAATTTGGCTCAACTCGCAAAAACTTGCGGACCTCGAAACTGCCGAGGGTCGCCCACACCCCCGCGTTTAGGTATATGAGACTCATTGTTACACCTGCGGGGCCCCTCTGAGACCTCCGCTCGGATGTCAGTACGACATTCCCATTGTTTGTTGCATTATTTCACTTCTTACCCCCTCTTCTTCTACTCACTTTTGCTACTGCCTCTGCCACACTTTTATTATTTTTGTTGATCCACACCACCTCTTTAACCGTCCTCTGCCTCCCTCCGTCCACTGCCATTTCACCAACCCTTTCCCCCACCATTCACCCCCTCCAACACTAATCTCTTTTCACACTTCGACTGTTCCTGAGCTCCAATATCAGTTTGTTTCTTCCTCCATCTCTTAGTATTCGCCGTAGTCTATCTTCATGGCGATGAACGCAGCACGTCCGTATGGGAGCTCCGGTCGTGATCTCTTCGTCATAATCTCCACACTCCTTGCAAGATGGTCAAGATACACGCACATATAGCAGAAATTTGGGAGTCGTTCGTAGAGAGCTAATCCACTTAACCACCCCTTAATCACAATCTTCTTTCCCTACATAGTGGCCTCGTAATATTCATCCCACCCGTTTCTCATTGACTTCGTCATCCCGAGGGTCAGTCTCATCCACCTCCAGAATGCTCCAATGCGTTGCCCCCCAAACCACATTGCTCCTTCCTATTTCGCTTCTCGTTGGCACATTGTAGATCGTACCCATATATCAATAGTGGGAGATTCTATTTCTTCAGTTGCTCTCCCCTTCCAATGCTTTAGCAGTAGTATGTACCGTCGTAATGCCCAAGGACCACCACTAAAACGTTTTGACAATCTGATGGTGGAGCAAAATGGAATACAAAAATAGTTTTCCCTAAATCTCAACAAAACATGTTCCTTGCAGGCTTCCATGCATTCCGTTAGCACGTCTTCATTGCTCCGCATTTAAAAATTGTTAGTAAGTAACTACCCACCAAGCATAAATCGATCTGGTTTTTATTCCTCGCTTGGAACCTAATCCATATCCATTCAATTTCCTCTTCCTCCGTCAGTTTAAATTTACCCATTGCAATTTCTAATGGTTCCATAGTTCCGAAACCTAAAACCCCTACAAAAATGCACACTAATCCCAGAAAGGGAGACTTGAAAATGAAATCCAACAAACAAACCCTAGATCCGAAAAAAGGTACCTGCACTTTCCACAAAAACAAACAGAAAAGACAAAGGACCATTTTTAGTTAAAAAAACTAGAAAGAAGAGAAACCCTAGATGCTATCACCAAGGTAGGACACGACCCTTAGATACCAACTCATGCTAGAGGGAGACTGCAACTCACATCCTTATCGGATGAGGGAAAAAATTCACATCAATTTTATACTTTTTTTTGTTCAAACCTACTAAAACAAACTACGAAAACTTCTAACAATTTTTATCAAACACTTTTACCGGACTAGTATATATAATTATCTGTCAAATAAGATATTTAGCTGCTAACTTGATAAACAATCTCTAACAATAGATAATGGTTAAAAACCAAAACAACTAAAACAAGCCCTAGTTGTGCAGTGGAATTTGATATTGGCACTCCTGTTAGGTAGGAATATATGAAATTTACTCTCACAAAGGGTAGTACAATTCACTTCATTATATGTTAGTCTTTTACATGTATATAAGTTCTTTTTTTCTGGTTTACCGTTCTTATATTACATTAGTCCCAAATTGAAGATGTTCCACTCGAGACTTAAAGACATTTCAATACTAATGTATGTAAAAAAAAAAAAAAAAATTTAAATCAGGACTAATGTAATGTAAGTCTAAAAAAAGAATCATATTATACGTGCATGCGAAAAAACATGCAGCTAAAAGGCTTAATTGAGCTCATTTGGATAAGTTTCAGAGACCCTACTTGCTATTTTAATGCATGACATGCACAAGAGCTTGGAATGAGTATAATTGATTATACAATATGATGATACGAAACGATGATGGTACTAAACAAACAGGAGAGCAGTTAAAGATCACAAATAATTGTAGACTGTAGAGCTAGTCAAGCTCCACAAAGTAATCCACTTAAGATAAAACTAGTGGTTACTACTACGTATATATTCACCTTACTCATTCAGCAACCACACATAATAGAACATGAATCTCACTCATTGCATACACGCATAACTATAAATGATTAAGCCACACATGACTTTCTTGTAGAGGATGATAACTTATATACAAGATGAGGAGGGCCACATAATTTTTCTAATTTTGGAGTTGGATTTCAAGGAAAGTTTAGACTTAGCGAGCCCATAATAGCACAAATCTTTTCGAGGTTTGTTCTACTGCCACATACTAATTAACGAAACAAATTATCATCAACAAACCTGTTATATAAGATAGGGTAAAACTATATTACTTATATGTTGGACCATGAGATAAATCAGAATTGTCGCGTGTTGTGGTGGTCCGCATGTCCTAAAATATATTTCTCGTGTACCGCGGTGGCACGTAGACAAACTGCAGACTCCCTCTGAGATATGCACGGCATGGGAAAGTTCCTTTTGCCCAGCAAAAAATGATGGAACTCAGAACATCCAAAACAGAAGAAGTGTTTAATGGTGTTTCGATTTGAGATGAGAGAAGTGTAGTGATTGTGTATTTTCTGAATGAAGGTTGACTATTTATACTTGTGATTGGAGGCATAAAATGCGAAATAGCTGAATACTGGAAGGGTAATTATTCTGTATAAAGTTTGAAAATATGACTGTTATTCGAAATCAAGGAGCTGATTTGAAGATAAACTTAAATCAATTGCCAAATTAATGAATTGAATAGATTTCAGCAAAAAGATCGGAAGGCCAAACCACACCCGCGCACCGCATCCCAAACTCGACTCGGACACCGTTGCGAAGATGGCCAAGTCCAGCAATCCACCTATCATTGACGTTAAGTTATAGTGGACTAACAATATAAACCCAAGAGTCTTTAGTATTTTATCAATGTGGGATAAGAGAACTCTTCATCTTCTTGTCTCTTTCGTTTTCCAACTTTCAATTTCTAACACAAACCTTTTTACTAATATAGAACAAACCCCACGGACGGTTCATGCCCAGAACACCATAAACTACTTTTTGTTTTGTTGTTTTTATTTCTATTATGTTTTCACACACAAAAATGCCACTTATATAAAACAAATCTCCCTTCGTATGACCTAAAACCCTGGTAACGGTTAAGAGGTTTGTTTATTAACCTCAAAACCATGAGAACCAACCCATGACAAATTCCTTATAGGAGTTCTCAAATATTAAATTGCTCTTGAGGACCAATAATATTTCTACTGAGTGTTTAAACATTTTTTCGTGCCTCCACCTTAGCTTAGGTTTGTGGTTGGTTTGAACACTCTAATATGGTCTTTGCGCTAGCGTGATCAAACGGTCCCACCATTTGAATCTCATTCACTCATTTGTCAGAGGAAATACTTGTATTAATTAGGGCATCCACTCAAGTGGTTGTAATGGTACTTTGAAGTTTGAAAACTAACCCAACCCTTATCGTTAGTGGAATGTGTGAGTTTGAAAGTGAAAGTCTAAGAGGGTTTGTATAGTAAGGGTTTGTATGGGTGAGGGACATATTAGTGGAGTATGACTTAGTAGGAAAAAATGGCAGTAAACATAAAAACATATTAGTGTGTATATATATTATATAATATAGTCACCAATTATAAACACAACTGTTGTTGAGTGAAGATTTTCAAAGCAATGAGTTTGGTGTAAATATATTTGCATTGGACATGCCTAAGGGGTTGAACCATTGCGAAGCTCTTAGCTATAGGTGTGGAAGCTGATGATGTTATCCAAATTTTTAAACCCAACATATAGGCTTCTGATATGTGCGGTTTTTATAGGTTTTTTCCCTTGTTTCGAGTCAATTTTTATGCCTAGTGGTTTTATTCTGACTCTATTTTAGCTCATTTGATGTTTTGCTAATTGAAGTGTCTCGCTAAGTTTGGTTGATTTCGGCAATTTTAGAGCTTTTTGTTTGATTTTTATTCAATTGCGTTGTTATGCTCGGTTTTGGTATGTTTGTAACTTCAGGCACGGAAACCGAGGCTCGGAACGAAGCGACAAGCTTAGACGGGATACAGAGTGAAGATGCATGGAAATGCGTTGTCAGAAGTATAAAACAAGTCTTGAAGACTCATGAAGAAACTAAGAAGAGAAGAACACATAAAATAACTTCGAGGTACAATGCGGGCGAATAAAGTACACTGCGGGCGGCATTGGGCGCATTAATGAATTATCAGCTGAAGAGGCGTTCTGGAGGTCTGATGCGGGCGCATAAACCTCCATGCGCCCGCATCAGAGCGAATTTCCAGATTTTTATTTCATTTATTTCTTCGTAGTTAGGCTTTGTAAGCCCACTTTGGGTAATTAGGCACGACTTTCTAGGCAAAGAAACAACTTATGCTTTCAGAATTTAGAATTCTCTTTGGTTTTGAATTGAGTACTTTTCTCTCTCAAATTAATTAGGGAAGTTAGGGTTTTGTTACAAACATTAATTTTCAATTAAATTCAGCCTTCGATTCGTTTCAATTGGTAATTCTTCTGTTTTTTCTTTATTTTTAGTTTAATTTATGCTTTTTAGTCTCGAGGGAGTCTGTATCGAGAGAATTAGTGAGCCTAATTGACGATAATTGTGAGATTGAACGATCTTCGTTAGTGAATCCATTGTTGTTCTTGGTGACCGAATGACCTAGGCTTAATTCATTGGTTATTCTTCGTCATTTAGTATATTAGTAATTAGTCAGAGTCAGTTAGTTAGTCAGTACTTCTCGACCAAGGCCCTTACACGGTTTAAGCTTTTAGAAATAAAGGGTTCAATTGCTTCCTGAGGATTGATCCTTACTTCCCTAGCTAATTAGTTAGTGTCGTTTGGTTTACTTTGATAGGTTGGCGTAGCCTGTTCAATTTGGCGCCGTTGCGGGGAGGCAATTTTTAATTCTATTAGTCGGGTTTATATGTTTTATTTTATTTTCTTAGTCTCAAAGAACTATTCAGTTTTGTGGCTATTTTTTATCCTTGTCGGAGTTTTTGGTGCAGGTTATAGGTTTATGCCAAAACGACCACGAGCCTGATACTTTCATCTTCCCTGAGCCCGAGCGAGTGTTTCTGAAACGGTTGAGACGGTAGTAGACGCCGAATTTTTCTTCCCCCGATCTGTGGAGGAAACTTGTTCTGACTTGTCTCAGTTTTTCGAGTTACCTTCAATCCGTTGTTTGAAGGATATTTAGAAGTTGAATGGCTGCCGAAGGAGAAGGACAAGGTAGAGGACCACCGCCGCCACTGCAGCCCGTTCATGAGAGACTATCCTTGCCTGTACGGATATCTATGGCTGGAGGTTATTCAGTACCGATACCGATGCTGCCTTAACTTGAATGCGAAAAGGCTCTTGTTATTGGTTGAACGAATCAGTTTTCAGGGACATTGAAGGAAGAGATCCGAACTTACACTTACAAAATTTCCTCAATATTGTGATAATACAGCAAATGAATGTCTCTAAGGACTACATCAGAAGGCGAATGTTTCCGTTTTCATTAAAAGACAAGGCAGAACTGGTTGAATGTCTCAATATGGCTACCATTAATGTTGGGAGGATTTAGCTCTTGCATTTCAGAGGAATACTACCCCCCCACAGAGAACTGCTTATTGAGGAGCCACAATTACTAACTTCAATCAGGAGACAGATGGTCATTATATGATGCTTGGGACGGTGGTTTAAAGGAGTTATTGAGAATGTGTCCTCATCATGGGCTTGAGAAAATGGTTCTAGTTCATCATTCTACAATGGTTGGGTAATGAGAGTAGGGCTTTGCTAGATTCTGCTGCTAATGGTCGATTTATGAACCAAGAGTCAACGCTGACATATGATTATTGATGAAATGCCACTCAAATTCACAGTTTGAACTTAGAGGGCATTCCAAGAAGGGTGGGGAAACATGTAGTTGATGATAAGTATGAGAGTTTAGCTGCACAGAAAATGCTATAAGTAGAAGCTTGATAGATTGGCACTACAGCTCCCCACCAATCACTGTAGCTGCACTCTCGGGATGCATGATCCTTTCTGTGATTATGTGGTTCTTTCGGTCATAATTCCAGTCTTGTACTAGTTCAGTAGAACAAGTTGTGCCTTTCAAACTACAAAAACAATCCATACCCTAATACATACAATCCGGGCTGGAAGGATCACCCATATTTCTTACAAGAACAACAGCAATGCCCAGAATCCTCAGCAAGCATGCCACCTCAGCAGGGCCCAGCAGATGCAGAGATATGTACCACCACACCCACCAGGTTTTAGCAGACCACCACTCAGCACGCCAATGCCACCTAACTATGGAGAAATCTCAGAGTTGAAGAATATGATGTTGCAAATGCAGAAAAATATGGGGCGATGCAGGATCTACAAGCACTTGGAAACTCCGATAGCTCGATTGCGCAATCACATGCTCAAAGGCCACCGGCCACCTTCATCACAACCCACACCCCCAGCATTACAGGGCATCACAGAATCCCCCGAGGGACCATGTCAATGCCATTACCTTGAGGTGGTGCTTATGAAGGCCCGAAAATGGCCTACTGATAATGTTAATTCTGATGTTTCGTGGAGCTGAGAAGACCGGAGATGAGGTGATTGACGAAGACTTTCAGATGCAGTTCCAGATAAGGAGGCTGAAGCACCTAAGGAGAAGGTAGATGATACACCGGTTGATACTATCCCGAAATCACAGGTTAGGTTGCCCTTTCCGTACAGGGTGACCAGGAGTAAGAACGATAACCATTCCAGTAAATTTTTAGCTATTGTTAAAAATCTGCAAGTTACTGTTCCATTTACTGATTTAATCACTCAAGTTCCTACTTACACTAAGTTTTTGAAAGACATTTTGAGCAGGAAACGCGAATTGAGTGTAGTGGAGACCGTAGCACTCACGGAGGAGTGCAGTGCCATATTGCAAAACAAGTCACCACCAAAACTAAAGGACCCAGGAAGTTTTTCTATTCCCTGTAACATTGGCCCCCTGTTTATTGACAAAGCTTTATGTGATTTAGGAGCCAGTGTTAGTGTTATGCCACTGTCTATTTGTAGAAAGCTTGATATGGGTGCTTTGAAAGTCACTAACATTACCTTGCAGATGGCAGATAGGACAGTGAAGTACCCTAAAGGTATTTTAGAGGATGTCCCGGTGAGAGTCGGGAAATTCTTTATCCCTGTTGATTTTGTTGTGTTAGACATGGATGAGGATGCACACATCCCGATCATTCTTGGTAGACCTTTCTTACACACTGCAGGTGCTGTTATCGATGTCAAAAATGGTAGCTTGACCTTGTCTGTAGGAGATGATAAAGTTACCTTTAATCTTAATGCTGCTCTTAAAAGTCCAATGATGGAACAATCATGTTATGCTATCGATGTCATTGATGAAATTGTATTTGATGATATGCCTCGATCTACTACAAAAGATCTTCTGGAGGCTGTTGTTTGTCTTGATGTTGATGCAGGTGATGGTACAATCATTACTGATGCTTTAGTCCAGGATCTCACTGGTGAGGAATCGAACTCGAAAGAGAGCCGGAGATTTATTAAGTTACCTCAAGAGGTTTGTTCTGTTAAAGAGGTAACTCAACCTGAGATGAAACCCCTCCCCTCTCACTTGAAATATGCTTTTCTCGATGATAAGAAGTTGTACCCTGTTATTGTTAGTGCTTCTCTTAATGATAATCAATTAAATAAACTTTTATGTGTACTTAAAGCTCATAAGAAAGCTATTGGCTATACTATTGATGATTTGACCGGTATTAGTCCTGATTTTTGTATGCATAGAATTCATTTAGAAGAGGGTCACAAACCCTGTATCCAGGGTCAACGACGTCTGAATCCTAACATGCAGGAGGTAGTGAAGAAGGAAGTCCTTAAACTTCTAGATGCAGGTATTATTTACTCAGTACCTAACTCCCAGTGGGTAAGTCCCGTACAGGTAGTCGCTAAGAAAGGAGGGACAACCGTTGTTCGTAATGAGAAAAATGAATTAATCCCCACTAGAGTTGTCACAGGATGGAGGATGTGTATTGATTACCGGAAATTGAATGTTGCAACTAAAAAAGACCATTTCCCCCTTCCTTTTATTGATCAAATGTTGGAAAGATTAGCTAAGAATAAGTATTTCTGTTATCTTGATGGATATTCGGGTTTCTTTCAGATCCCCATCCATCCTGATGATAGGGAGAAAACGACTTTTACATGTCCTTATGGTACCTTTGCATATCGTAGGATGCCTTTTGGATTATGTAATGCACCTGCTACTTTTCAACGTTGCATGATGAGCATTTTTTCTGAATTTATAGAGTCTATTATGGAAGTCTTCATGGATGATTTTAGTGTTTACGGCTCTGATTTTGATTCATGTTTGACTAATTTGACTAAAGTTCTCGAAAGATGTGAACAGGTGAATCTGGTTTTAAATTGGGAAAAGTGTCATTTTATGGTCAATGAAGGAGTAGTTTTGGGACATTTGGTCTCCGAACGTGGAATTGAGGTGGATAAGGCAAAAATACAGGTAATTGAGCAACTGCCACCTCCAGTAAATGTAAAAGGGGTAAGAAGTTTCTTGGGTCATGCTGGTTTTTATCGCAGGTTTATTAAAGATTTCTCTAAAATTGCGAAACCACTAACCCAATTACTGCTAAAAGATGCTGAATTTAAATTCACTGACGAGTGTCTTGAGTCCTTTAATATGATCAAAAATGCACTAATTTCTGCACCCATTATACAGTCCCCTGATTGGAATTTACCTTTCGAAATAATGTGTGATGCTAGTGATTTTGCAGTTGGTGCGGTTTTAGGTCAAAGGAAAGACAAGGTCTTGCATGCTATTTATTATGCTAGTAAGACTTTAGATGAAGCTCAAGTCAATTATGCCACCACGGAAAAGGAGCTACTTGCTATAGTTTATGCTTTAGATAAATTTCGTGCTTATCTTGTAGGTTCGAAAGTTATTGTCTATACTGACCATGCAGCTCTTAAATATCTACTTGGAAAGAAGGAAGCCAAACCGAGACTTATTCGATGGATTTTGCTGCTTCAAGAGTTTGACCTCGAAATTCGCGATAAGAAGGGAGCAGAGAATGTGGTAGCTGACCATTTATCGAGAATACGGTATGACGATGGGGAGATCTCTACCCCCATTGACGATTCTTTCCCTGATGAACATCTGTTTGCTGTTTGTGTGCATTCACCTTGGTTTGCTGATTTCGCTAACTATGTTGTAGGAGGTGTTCTACCCTCCGACTTGACTTATCAGCAGAAAAAGAAATTTTTGCACGATGTTAAACGATATTTTTGGGATGATCCTAACCTGTTTCGTGAGTGTGCAGATGGTTTATACAGGAAATGTGTTCCGGAATGGGAGGTATATGGTGTCCTTCACCATTGCCATTCATCACCCTATGGAGGTCATGCTGGACCCTCCAAGACGATGTTCAAGGTCTTAGAATCGGGTTTCTACTGGCCCACGATTTTGCAGGACGCGAGAGCTTTCATTATGTCTTGTGATTCGTGCCAACGAACAGGTAACATCTCACAAAGGCACGAAATGCCGCAAACAGGTATATTGGAAGTTGAAATTTTCGATGTTTGGGGTATTGACTATATGGGACCCTTCCCATCCTCTAATGGAAACCGTTATATTCTAGTAGCTGTGGATTATGTTTCTAAATGGGTGGAAGCTCTGGCTACCCCCCATTGTGATTCTAATACGGTTTTGCGGTTGTTTAAGCAGGTTATTTTTCCTAGGTTCGGAGTCCCTAGAGCTGTCATCAGTGATGGGGGGAAGCATTTCCATGAGAAAAGGTTAGATAAGCTGCTGAAAAAGTACGGTGTTTACCATAGAACAAGACTAGCATACCACCCATAGACAAGCGGCCAAGTTGAGGTTTCCAACCGCGAGATCAAGTCTATTCTGGAGAAGACAGTTGCAAAATCGAGAAAGGATTGGACCAACAAGCTTCATGATGCTCTATGGGCATATAGGACGGCTTTCAAAACCCCAATNACGGCTTTCAAAACCCCAATTGGCACCTCACCGTTTCGGTTAGTTTATGGTAAAGCATGTCACCTTCCGGTTAAGTTAGAATATAAAGCATACTGGGCAGTAAAGGAATTGAATATGGATGTCAAGCTGGCGGGAGAAAAGCGACTTCTTCAACTAAATGAGCTTGATGAATTCCGCTTAGCTGCATATGATAGTGCAAAAATATATAAAGAAAAGACTAAGAGGTGGCATGACAAAAGAATCAGGAGAAGGGAATTTCAAGTTGGTGATAGGGTACTCTTATTTAATTCCCGTCTCAGATTGTTTCCTGGAAAACTGAAGTCCAGGTGGAGCGGTCCCTTTTCGGTTACTATGGTGAGCAAATTCGGGTTCGTTGAAGTCCAAAATGATAAAGGTGAAAAGTTCAAGGTCAACGGACAACGATTGAAGCTCTATTATGAAGGTGACGCAGTTGGATTAGTAGAAGAGGTGCAATTCTACAATCCCGATTCACACTGACCACTCCGAAGCCACGGTCAAGCTAATGACCCTAAACAAGCGCTTCTCGGGAGGCAACCCGAGCTTTCTATCCCTCCTTAACTCTTTTTATGTGCTTTTGGTGTGTTTTAGCTTATTTTCGTAATTTTTAGTTAGCTGTGTTTTTGTGTTTTTGCGTGCTTTTAGGTGTAGTTGAGTAACTAGAGGTTTTCGGTTGCATTTCGTAGCTAAAAATCTAAGTGAGGGTCGAGGCAAGTAACAAGAAATTTTTAGAGGAAGAAAAAAAGCATGAGTCGAGTAAATTTGGGGCAGATGCGGGCGCATCTGACCCCCAGAAGGCCACAAAATTTTTTAAAAAAAGTAAGATGCGCCCGCATAAGGAATTTATGCGGCCGTATCCTACCCCCAGAACCCCATGAACTTTAACTGCAGGGGTCGATGCGGGCGCATCAGACCCCCAGTAGCCCCATACCTCTGAAATTTGAATTTGATGCGGGCGCATAATACCCTTATGCGGGCGCATCAAGGCCCGAATTGCATCAGTTTTTATTTTTTTTATTTTATTTTATTTTTTTTTACTTCCTTTTATTCTTTTTATCTCCTTTCTCTCACTCCTCACCCCACATCTTCTTCTTCTTCAAACCTTCAACCTCCATTAAAACCTAACCTCTAAAAACTTCTTTCTCTCTTATCTCACTCAATACCTCACCAAATCAACTCAAATTTTAACACAAGCATCCTCTAATCTCCCTCAACAAAACCCCTCAATCAATTTTCGAAAATTTTTGCAATTCGGGGCTAATAGGGGCGCGCAAAATTCTGCAATTTTGGGGCGTTCTTTGACTAATTTCGAACTAGTTGGGCGTTTTTTCTACTTTGCTTTCAATTCATCTTCATCTATTAAGGTATAAATCTAACTTTAAGCAAGTTTTAACAAGTTTTCTTGAATTTCCATGGCGTTCACACTATAGGGTTCGTAGTTACAAGTTTATAATATAATTTTTCTTGAGTTTTATGCTTGTGTGACGTTGATAATTGCTTGATTAAGTGTTATTAAATTTCAATCTCAAGTTTATGACTTAGTAAAATTCATGCCCTATTTTATAATTGTGAACAATGCTTTGGGTCCTTGAGTAGACAATATTATAGTTTTGACTTGCTAAATTTTAGACCTAATTTGTGTTGATAATGCCATGGAAGTTTGATTATTTTTTCCTTCCCTCTAGTGTAATTGTTACTTGGTAAAACATGATGTCTTGAATTAGTGGTTAAGGCTTAAAATGTTGGTAATAGTTGCATTTTCGGTTTCATGAGATTTGTGTTCTATTGAATTTATGTTGAAAACCTTGGAAACGTGTGGAAATCTTGGTTTTATGTTGAAAAAACATTGGTTTTGGTGACTGTTGTTAGCCTCACGGCTTTTGGCTATATCGATAAAATAGACGGGTCATGCCGAAATTTCTACTCAAATTATCTAATTGAAAGTTGTGTCATTGCATGAGCTTGTTTTGTTATGTGTTGTGTCCTGATTTTTCCTATGGTTCTAACGCATTCATTTTCAATTTTCAGGAACCATGAGCTCTCAAAGAACCTCAAGGAAATCACAGAGGACCGAGTCTTCTACCTCGGCTTCCAGGGGCAAACAACCCGCAGGCTCTAGTTCGGGAGACCCCGCACCACCAAACCGCCGCCAACAACAAGCCCGGTTCGAGAGACTGCAAAAGCGGCCCATCCGCTCTACCAGATTCTTTGACCGCAGCACCTGCGATGAAATGGGGATCACTGACCAAGTGGTCCAAATGGCGGATAACATTGGTTGGGGTGCATGGCTCGGAGTCACCATGCCAGGACCTGATGGCGAACCAATGGCCCCACCCACATACCGGGAACTCACTCTGGAGTTCCTTTCCACCTTCCACTTCAGGGTTATTGTGCGGAACCCCAGTAACCCAACAGCTAGAACAGGGGTGGTCAGTTTCACCATCTTTGGCACCCATTATGAGCTTACCCTTCAGCAGTTCAACGAACACTTCTTCTGGGACCCACGCAACCTAGTTTCTGTAGCTCTCGAGCACGGCTGGTCCAACTACGATGAAGCCTCCTGGTGGCTCCGTATCACTGACGGTACCACCCCCTATGCCTCATCCACCAGTAAGACCTCGGAGGTTCAACATGCAGCCCTCCGATACTTCCTCCGGTTCATTACCTATTGCCTATTTTCCCGAGGAGAGTTGGGGCAAGTCTATCCTGATGAGCTCAGACTTCTGTGGTTAGCTACTGAGGGATCCCATTTACAAGGCCGAGACTACAACTACGGGTTTTTCCTTGCCCGTAGATTTGCTGAGATAGCCGAGGGTGCCACAAACACGGGGGTTATTTACTGTGGAGGCATGATTACCTGGTTGGCCTACCAGTTAGGCCATCGAGAAAACTTTGAAGGGTTGCACCCCATTGAAGAAAACCCACTGATGGACATCCCCTCCTTGCGGACTGCCGGGTTCTGCAGAACATACACTAGAGGCCGGCATGAACGCTTGGTATGGAATGTCCGAGAATTATCCTGGTGCTACCTTCCCAACGCCTTTACCTCCACCTACTACCTGGAACACCCCGAAGGCGTAAACCCCTGGAGGATTCCCCCAGACCCCATCCCACTAGCTGAGAGGACGGATGCCGAGAAGAGGGCCCTTAGAATGGCCCAAGTAATGCAGCAGGCGGGGGGTGTCCCTCAGGAGGACATTCCTCAACAACCAGCTCCGCCACTCCCACCTCCCCAGGGCGCCTTTGATATGACCCCTCTGATGAACCGCCTGGACGAAATGCATGCCTACAACACTCAGCGGTTCGATCAGATTGATCAGCGGTTCGAGCAATACGGACATCGGTTTGATAGACTAGATGATAGTGTCCGCGGCCTCCGAACGGATGTAGATCACCTGCAGCGGGTCCAATGGAGAGAGCACATGCATCATGTTGATCAGGGTCACGTGCAACCATTCCCCAACCACCCTAACTGGCCACCCCAGTATGACCCTAATGTGGACCCTACCTCCTACCCTCTCCACCACTACTACTCCCAGTTTCCACCCTATGGCGGGCCCGGGCAGCAGTAGGCGTCCTGCAGCTCCTATTCCCTTCCCCATTTTTATTGATTATGTATCCCGGGACGGGACAGTGTTTGGCTTGGGGGGGAAATTAGTTACTCTTATTTAGGTTGTAATAAATTGTAAACAATTTTTTTTTTTATTTTCTTTTATTTTTCTTTTTGGACTTGGCTTTGTTTCTTTTTCCCCTGCAGATATGACAATCGGAGCAGGACTAGGACTTCTGATATCGAATTTACGAATTTTGTTTAATTTACATTGGGTTAGATGTTCCTAAACTCCGTTCTACTTTTGCTTGTACCTGTATGTTTTGGAATTAGCTGTTTAGCCTTAGGTTCTCTTTTTCTGCTTTTTAGTGTAGTTTTTACTGCTTTCGTAGGACAGTTACATGGTTTGTACCGTCCCTTAAGGCCGGGAGTTTACATGTAACCAAAAAAAATGTACTGCTTTCCTAGTTTAATGTAGTCAGCTGTTAAAAGAGAATTCTTATTGTGATTGGCTAGCTGCTCGTCCCGGTTTTTCGTTGATTTGACTTTTCATGTACCCATTTGCTTAAATTTTCTGAAACTTCATGATTCTTGTATTTGGATGAGTTTACTTATGTGATTTGCCGGGCATGACTTAGTCTTAATTTGCTAGCCTTCCTTGCAATTGTCAACTCTATCTAACCTTGCTTGGGTCTTGGAANGCTTGGGTCTTGGACTTGAACTGTGTTAGCGGGAGGATTTGAGCCACTTTTGATCTTATAGGCTACATTAAATTGTATTCTTTTCATGTGTGCTTAGTTCCTGGTGCATTTATGATCTTGGGTTTGCCTTTGGACTTTAGTAACTTTTAATTGAAGTTTTGTTGCATGTTGCGCATGATAAGAGGCATTCAATTGTGTTAGAGCCTTCAGATACATTATTAGGATTTTCATGCTGAACATTTTTTTCCCTTGATCCCGTGTTTTCTCAAGCCTATATCCCTCACAAAATTAACCGCATTACAACCCTTTTTAGCCTTGGTATTTGATAACATATTGTATACCCAAGCTTGGCTTGGGGGAGTCATGTTGTGGTTTGTTATGGTTGTTGATTGTTGTGATGGTGTATTTGGAGGATTAGGCAAAAATTGTGAATTTTTGATGTACAGGAGGTTCTATAAGTTTCACATTAAGGCTCTGCGTACCAATGACTGGAATTGTGTTTTAAAACACAATGTGTTGGTTTCTAAATGTGATTTGGGGTCTGGTTATGTGCGTGTGATAGTTTGGTCTTAATGGCTAACTATTAAGAGTCGTGAAACTAAAATGAAAAAAAAATATGTATAAAAAAAAAAAAGAAAGAAAAGAGAAAAGAAAAAAAGANAAAAAAAGAGAAAAACAAGTTGAAATTGAAGTAGATGAATGAAAAGCTTGAATTTGGTTTATATTTGTGATTTGAATGAAAATAAAGGTGTGAAGTGAATGAAAATTGAAAAGTTGGTTTGATACAGTCGGAATTGGATGATGGGAGACATTGATGTTATTGTATGATGTGTTGGTGAGTCTCCGATGTTTTATATGCGTATACCCCGCATTTTCAGCCACATTATCCCAAATTTATCCTACCCTTCACCCTAGCCTTACGTTACAAGCTTATAAAGTCCTCTTTGATCTTCATGTGCATGCTTTGGTTGATTGTGGAAGAGTCTTTTGGCAAGGTCGTAGAGTATACCTTAGGATTGAGTGTAAACCTTTAAACACTTGCATGAGGTGTGAGGTGTGGATTTGGGCTCCTCAAAAACTTGCAATTAAACACTTTGTTGCATTTGCATTTCATTTTCTTATGGTTGGGTGGTGAGGGTGAGCTACATTATTAGATGCTCAATTGTGTGGAGTGACAACCCGTGAGCTATTCTAGTCATCGATTCATTAAACTTGCTTGGTTGGCTTTGTTTGACTTTTGCTTAGGAATGTGTAGCATTTGACTTGCTTTGATCTTAGTAAACTCGGAAGGATCCTTGAGTTGTGATGCATATGTTTTTATGGGGTGAAAGTCATTTCGTTATCTTTGCTCGGGACGAGCAAAGGCTTGGCTTGGGGGAATTTGATATGTGCGGTTTTTTATAGTGTTTTTCCCGTGTTCGAGTCAAATTTTATGCTAGTGGTTGTTATTCCTGACTCTATTTTAGCTCATTTGATGTTCTTTAGCTAATTTGAAGTGTCTCGCTAAGTTTGGTTGATTTCCGGCAATTTTAGAGCTTTTTAGTTTGTTTTTATCAATTGCGGTTGTTATGCTCGGTTTTGGTATGTTTTGTAATTCAGGCACGGAAAACGGGCCGGAACGAAGCCGGAAAGCTTAGACGAGATAAGAGTGAAGATGCATGGAAATGCGTGTCAAGAAGTATAAAACAAGTCTTGAAGAACTCATGAAGAAGTAAGAAGAAAAGAAAATAAAATAACTTCTGAGGTACATATGCGGGCGCATAAAGTACACATGCGGGCGCATTTAATGAATTTATCAGCTGAGGAGGCGTTCTGGAGGTCTGATGCGGGCGCATAAACCTCCTATGCGCCCGCATCAGACGAATTTCCGGATTTTTATTTCTATTTTATTTTCTTCGTAGTTAGGCTTTGTAAGCCCAACTTTGGGTACATTAGGCACGACTTTCGAGGTAAAGAAACAACTTATGCTTTTCAGAATTTAGAATTACTCTCTTAGGTTGTAGAATTGAGTACTTTTCTCTCTCAAATTAATTAGGGAAGTTAGGGTTTTGTTAACAACATTAATTTTCAATTAAATTCAAGCCTTCGATTCGTTCTTCAATTTGGTAATTCTTCTGTTTTTGTTCTTTATTTTAGTTTAATTTATGCTTTTTAGTCTCTCTAGTTTAATTAATTTAGTTATTTGTTTATGTTAATTAGTTTAATTGTCAATTACTTCAAGAATTCAATTAGGAATTTTACAATTGTTCTTGCTTTAATTTTCATAATCATGAGTGAGTAGTCTAATTTCTAGGGTTAGGGGAACCTTGATTAATTAATGGACTAATTAAATTAGGTTGTTTCAATTCCACAATTAGTAGTCAATTTCCTATTATTGGTTTCTTTGTTTACAATTGAATTGTGCGCAGATTTAGTTGTAATTCTGGTAATTGTTGAATTTGATGCCGAGAGGTAAAAATACCACAATAAGACCACTGAATAATAGGCGGAATTAGTCTAGGCATGAGCGAGAGCCGCTAGATGAGTTTCGAGGGAGTCTAGATTCGAGAGAATTAGTGAGCCCTAATTTGACGATAATTGTGAGATTGAACGATCTTCGTTAGTGAATCCATTAATTGTTCTTGGTGACCCGAATGACCCTAGGCTTAATTCATTGGTTTAATTCTTCGTCATTTCCAGTAATTAGTTAGTAATTAGTCAGTAGTCAGTTAGTTAGTCAGTACTTCTCGACCAAGGCCCTTTACACGGTTTAAGCTTTTTAGAACTAATAGGGTTCAATTGCTTCCCTGAGGATTCGATCCTTACTTCCCTAGCTACATTAGTTAGTGTCGTTTGGTTTACTTTTGATAGGTGTGCGATAGCCTGTTCAGCTCTCATATGAGAGGGCGTGGTAGATTATATAAAATACTCATGGATTTCAATCATGCATGTTCAGTTAAAGTTTAAGTTCCAATGTTTGATTTGGAACTGCTAATTTAGTTTTTTAGGCATTTTTGTCACTTATGCCCTAACTTATGTGTTTTTGTCACAACAAAAATATGCATAGGATATTTTGGGATATACAGACCTAGCAAATTGTAAACTAGTTGCAACACCAAGTGAAGTAGGGTCAAAACTTAAATTAACCTTTATTCTTGACCCTAGTGTCTTATCCTACTCACTATCGGAGCCTTGCAAGCACACTTCAATATCTTACTTTTTACATTCTTGGACATTGCTTATGTTGTTCAACCAATCTACTTATTCATCCACGATCCTCGTGAGCCTTATTATCGCGCATTGCAGCGCATATTGCGCTATATTAAGGGCACCATTGATCATGGGTACAACCCTTGGTTACATACACTGACGCGGACCAGTCGGCTAATTGCCTCGAAGCCACACGATCCATATCTTACTATTGTTGTTTTTTAGCTGAAAATCTTATATCTTGGTCCTCTGAGCATCAACATATATTATTCAAGTAGTCTAGTGCAAAAGAAGAGTATCGTGGCATTGCCAATGTTGCTTCCGACGCATGCTCACTCTAAAATCTACTTTTACAGCTTCATTGTTCTCTCCAACAAGCTATCATTGTCTACTTTAGTAATGCCAGTGTTGTTTATTTAATTTTTAATACCCTGAAAAATTAATATAATTAAGAGTGACACATTATATTTTAACACTATTGATTTTCTTAATTATTAATTATCAATTGTTAATTATTATTAATTAATCATTCAATTGTTAGTTATTATTAATTACTTTTTGTTATAGAAAGAGAGTTTTTAGAGGAGAGTATTAGGAGATAATAGATTTGTATATATCTTATTAAACCATAAGAGACTACATATATATATACAATCATAGGAAACAATTAGGGTTTCCTTAGAGAATAATAAACCTAGTATCTAGAATATTTTAGAATAATCCCTAAGGGGTATAATGGACATCCATAAAATAATAATATTTTATAACACTCCCCCTTGGATGTCCATTATAAAGCAAATATACATCATTTTATAATGCGCATGTGCAATGCTGCCTCATTAAAAACCTTAACAGGAAAACCCAGTGGGAAAAAACCATAGTCTAAGGAAAAAGATACAAGCGCGCATTGACTCCCCTCATGATATCATCCTTTGAGATCCTTATATGACACAACCCGATTTGATGAACTAATTTCTTGAATGTAGTATAGAACGCCTTGGTAAATAGATCTGCTAAATTTTCGCATTGAACGAATCTGTTGGACACTAATCTCCCTATTCTTCTGAAGGCCATGGGTGAAGAAAAACTTTGGCAAATGTGCTTCGTCCTGTCCTTAATGTACCCTTCCTTGAGTTGTGCAATACAGCTGCATTGTCCTTCATATAATGTAGTCGGAGCTTGTTTCCACATAAACGACCACAATCTTCTTGTAGTGCTGATTAGAGACCTTAGCCAACACATTCTCGCTACCTCATGAATTGCTAAAATTTCTGCATGATTAGAAGAAGTAGCAGCAATGGTTTGTTTCATGGAACGCCAAGAGATTGCGGTACCACCATATGTAAATACATACCAGTTTGTGATCGAGCACATGAGGATCTGATAAATACCTTGCATCTGCAAAACCAACTAATTCTTCTTTGGAGTGTTAGAAAAGAACAAACCTTTATCTTTCGTACCTTGTAGATAGAGCGAAATATATGCTTAACCCCATTCCAATGCCTTCTGGTAGGACATGAGCTCAACCTGCTAATGATTGATAGAGAATGATATGTCGGGGTCTTTTGTGACTAGAAAGGTACATCAATGCTCCTATTGCACTTAGATATGGTACTTCAGGACCAAGAATCTCTTCATCATTTTCCCAAGGGCGAAAAGCTTTATCAACATCTAGTGATCTTAACCATTGGGCTAGTTAACGGATGTGCTTTATCCATATAAAACTCTTCTGAGCACCTCTCTGTGTATGTAGTTTGATGCACAAGGATTCCTTCTTTTAGGTGCTCAATTTTGTATCCCTAAACAAAATTTTTGTCTTACCAAGATCTTTCATTTCAAACTCTTTTTTCTAGTTTCCACTGTTATTGAATCTCTTCTGGAGTTCCAATGATATTCAATCATCAACATACAACAATAATCACAAAACACACCTGACCCGAATTTCTTTATGAAAATACAAGGGCTAATAGGTCATTTTTTATAATTTCTTTCAACAATATTCACTAAGGCGATTGTACCACTACGCCCTGATTGTTTCAATCCATAAAGGGTTCTATTTAACTAATACAATGTGTTTCTCGAGAACGCGAACCAGAACCAGTGCTTCAGGCCTTGAAACCTTCCGGGAGTTTCATGTATATATCACTATCAAGTGGGCCGTAAAGTAAGCTGTTACAACATCCTTAGTCGTAAATCAAGTCCATGTCTTACTGCCAGACTAATTAGAATCTGAAGTAGTTGCATCCACCCGGGAGAATATGTCTCCTCAAACAATACCAGGTCTTTGTGAGAATCCTTGTGCAACTAACGTGCTTTGTTGTCTTACAATTTCACCCTTTTCATTTCTTTTCCGCACAATGACCCATTTATATCCCACTGGTTTTACACCTTCGTTAACGAACTACGGCCCAAATATTCTCTCTTTGCAGTGGATTTCAATCTGCATCATTGCTTCTTTCCATTTTGGCCAATCATCTCTTTTCCTACTTCTTCAATGGACTTAGGCTCATGATCCTCTTTTTCATTCACAACATCAAGTGCTACATTATATGCAAACATCATCGACGTCGATTTCATTTCGGTTCCAAGTTATTTAGACATGACAAATCTGTTGAGATCTCTTCATTTTCATACCTGAGGTTCTTCTAGAACACTATCATTGTCATGTCTATGGTCCTCTTCTGGAGATCCTTCATTTATTTCTTCCTCTAATCTGGCCAACTTATCATTGCTCCTTTTCTTTCCCGAGGATTCTTATCTTTGAACCTACTGGTCTACCACGCTTCAGGCGTGCCTTGACTCATGAGATTGTCCTTCAGGGACATCAATCTTGATAGGAGCATTTACAGCTGGTATATGTGACTTTGTACTCTATTTAGGTTAGTAAAGCGTCTGGCAATTGATTTGCTAAGCTTTGTAAATTAATTATCTTTTGGACTTCCAATTCACATTGTTTGTGCGAGGATCAAGGTGTTTAATGATGATTCATTCCAACTAATTTCTTTTCCAGCTACTTGTTCTCTCCCCCTAATGCTGGGAAAACTAACTCGTTAGGTGACAATCTGCAAACCGAGCAGTAATAGATCACCTGTTAATGGCTCTAGGTATCTAATATTGATGGGGATTCAAACCCGACATATATGCCCAGCCTCCTTTGAGGACCCATCTTAGAGCGTTGTGGTGGAGCATTGGAACATACCACACACATCCAAAAGTTCTTAGATGGGAATATCTGGTTCCTGACCACAAACCAATTGTGATGGAGAACTTATGTTTACTGTTGCCCTGATGCGAATTATGCCGCAGCATGTAAATAGCATTTCCCCAAGTAGAATTCGGTAATCCGACTTCATAAGTAATGGTCTGCAATCACTGAAGACGTTTAATTAGTGATTCTGCAAGACCATTTTGTGTATGAACTGTGCAACAGGATGTTCAACATTAATTCCAAAGCCATACAATAATCATTAAAGCCTTTGATTAAATCACCAGCATTATCCAGACGTTATTCTTATAGGAAACTGGAAATTGTGCTCGTAATCTTATCAATTGAGCAAGTAACCTCGCAAACCCAGGTTGCGGGTTGATAGTAAGGACACATGGACCATTCGTAGTGCATCGATTAAAACCATAAAATATCTAAATGGTCCCCATGGTGGATGTATTGGTCCACATATGTCTCCTTGTATACGTTCAAGGAAAGAATAGATTCATAATTTATTTTCGCTGGTGATGGCCGAATGATCAACTTACCTTGAGCACAACACAGAATAATCTTTTGAAGAATCAGCTGGCTCTTCAAAGAATGTCCATGTAATTTTCAATTATTTTTCGCATCATGATGAACCGGATGGCCTAACCGGTCATGCCAAACTATAAAGCTATCTGTAACTTCTGGTTTACAATAGCATATGTCTCAATAACATTATTCTTTGTGTAGTCAGCCCATGGAGAGTGCAGATAATCTCTCCAAACCTGCTTAGTGCCTTGGGTTATACTCGTAATTTGAAGGAATCATTATTTCCTCACTTATTGCTCAATATGGTATCCGTTTTGACGGATCTTTAAACTCAATAAATTTCTTTGAGACTTAGGGGAGTACAAAGCATCAAATTCGAATTGTTCCCATAGGCATCATATAGTTTGCTCTTCCGAGCCTTCAATATGTTTGCACTACCGGATATAGTATTCACACTTATATATTCATCATCAATTGAGAAAAATATCTCTTATTTTAAGTATTTTATGAGTAGTTGCACTATCTTGCTGGACATATTTCTCACCATTTATGTTAATTGAGCTTGAGAGCATTCATGTTCTTCAAATAAAATAATAGAAAGTAAATAACATATCCTAAAATATTCAAATATTCAAAGTAACTAAAATAAGATTAAAGTACAGAGTCTTAAAGCACAAAAAACTATTAACTATCAAGTTCATGCATAAAATAACAAAGCCAAAGTAATTAGCATAAATATTCTAGCAAATAATGAATGTAACTACTAATCTTTATTTGCTATAGTCATATATTTTTGACTTATTTATCCCTTCAGGGGTGGTGAAGAAAACTGCAACCTCCAGGTGAGTTTAATCACCATTATCAAAATCACCTTCGCCATCTTCGTATACCAAGTATTCTCCATTTCTTTCCTTTCTTTTCAGAGACTGCTGATAAAGGTCAACAAGATGCTTTGGTGTACGACATATACAGACCAGGGCCTTCCTCACAACGGTAGCACATAGTCTCACTTTAGCCTTCTCGCTTTTCTACCACCTCATATCCCACTTCCGGTGAGAATATGAGTTTTTTGAAATACCACCTCTACCTCTATAATATCCCGACCTCTTCTGCGGCCATGACTTCCCCACGACCTCGACCACTGCTGCTAGCAGGCCTCTATTTTAATTCGTATCCCATTGTGGGATGCAGCTTTCACTTCAGGAATGCAGTAAGCCAGTTGGCCGTGATTCATGAATTTCATAAAAGCTCATTTTGTTCACCACTAGAAGACAGGATATCAATTCAGAAATTTTTTAAAGCCCTTTTCACGATATTGTTAACTCATAAGAGATTATCCTTGTGAAAGTGGTATATGTCTTTTCCAACATTCCTCATCAGTTATTTTTTCTCCACATATTTCAATTTAGAAGTGATTCTAAACATGGCTGAGTTATACTCACTGATTTAAATCTTGTAATCTTAAATTAAGCCATTCATAACGAGCTTGAGGGAGGATAACATTTTTCTGGTGGTCGTACCTTTCCTTTAAATTATTCCAAAGCACCATTGGGTCTTTCACACAGTTAATATTCAGTCTTAAGGGCTCATGAAGGTGATGGCAAGGAATTCATAGCTTTAGCTTGTCTTGACTGTTTTCTTGATATCTCTCTGCTTTGATAGTTTTCCAAGACCTTTGCACTAGATGAATTTCAGCATCCAATACCCAAGACAATAATTCTTTCCAGTAATATCAAGGGCCGCAAATTCTAGTTTTGCTAGGTTTGACATAATTAACTATATCAAATAAATTGCAAATGAGGACTATTATATAGTGTAATAAATGTATATATGCCACGAATTTACTGATAAATGAGTCAAGTAATCAACAATGACAAATTTACTTAATACATATATACTGTATAGACAAATTCACGAAACACTATATATATATGTAATAAAATAAAATAAACCATGGTGGATGATAAGCTTTGCATTAAAAATACTCGTCTACGCTAATATTATTGTTTGATAATTCATATTGATAAAAATGAATGCTTAACACTTAATTTATATAAAGATGGAAATCCTAATCCTAGTGAAATTATAATAAAGCATAAACTCCTAATTATACTAGTAGACAAGATAATGACTAGAGACCTTACTCCACATGTACCAATATAATGAATGATAAACTAACTAATTGTATGTTGTTAACCAATTTATACTGTCAATAGCCATATATATAATAATAAAAAAAATCAAAATCATTGAACAAAACACAAAACAATAACAACAATTATATCAGCAATCTCTAATTATTATAATACTTATATTCAAGATTCTATTAACCTAATAATATCATGATACTAATTATACTTTATTTGATTACACTCTATAGCGACACAAGACTAATAGTTCTGCAAAAACATCAACCATTAAACTAATTATGTGAGACTATATACAACATCAAAGTAATGAGATTTCTATACTAATATATCAATCTATCAATTTTCAACAAGTTAAATACATATCACAAATATAGCTTTGTAAACACGAATAATACAACAAACAGATTGGGAGTACCAGAGCAACAAATAATACGCCAAAAGAGTTATATGTTCTGCCTTCTTGGCGTGACACAAACATGGATAACCCAGTGTTCAAGCAATTCTATGCCATATACCCTTGAATTAAAACACAAGCCCATAGCTTTCTAAAGTCATAAAATCATCAATAGCTTCTATTCTTGAGAATTAGTAGTACACTTCAACATAATCAAACCACCTAGGCACCTAGCACAGTCAATTTATCAGCTCAAAATCAATGATCAATCTTTTGTACTTCCTTAAATCAAAAATCTAGTTTTGCTTCACTAATAAATCCCAAAGAATCACCCTTAGCAGTCAAAGTACCCTTAAACACATTAGACCAAGCACCAGTAATGGGGACACCGGGAGGGCAGAGAATTTATGCTAGTTGGCAACTTGGCATAGTCTTAAGATTTACCATAAACCAATATTTACCACAACATTCACAGTACAATAATACAGCAAACAGAAACACAGTTGAGGCTTTACAGATTAGGAGTTTGACACACATCGAGCAACTCTGTAAATTGGTTTAATGATAGAACTACCATACGCAAAGTATATAACCATTGAAAGTAAATCATTGATTACAAAAACAAAAAAACGTGAATCAAATTAACACATACAGTGTAATTTGCAGCAATAAAGTGGCATAATGTTAGGATAGAGAAATTACAACTTACAAGTATTACAGTAAAACTCCACTTGCTACTCCAAATTCAAGGTATAGGCATTGAGAGGAGAAGCCGATGACCTAATATATTTCACAGACCAATCGTGCTGATAACGTGTTATCTGAAAGAGAGTTTTTAGAGGAGAGTATTAGGAGATAATAGATTTGTTTATATCTTATTAAACCATAAGAGACTACATATATATATACAATCATAGGAAACAATTAGGGTTTCCTTAGAGAATAATAAACCTAGTATCTAGAATATTTTAGAATAATCCCTAAGGGGTATAATGGACATCCATAAAATAATAATATTTTATAACACTTTTCTATTATTAATTTTATATTGTCAATTATTAAATTTCATTATTTATTACTTTGTAATTATTAATTATTAATCAATTTGGACAAATTTGCCAATCAAAATTAAATATGTCAAACCTCTTGTGAAAAAGCTACTACTAGAAGCCTTTTCAAAATTAGAGTTTTGGACTTAAAACTCTATTGCAAACACCAATATTAGAGGTAAAACCTCTCCAAAAAAAGCTTGTTGCCAAACACTCCCATTAAATAAGGCACAAATAGCAGTACTCGTTGCTCCTAAGACATTGACCCTTGTTGAACCTTTTTTCTGATAGTGTTAAAACTTAAAACCTCAAAGCCCATAAACAACCCAACTTTAAAATTGAAACTTGACACTACATATTTTTCATATTTATTTATGATATGATATCAGCCAATGTTATAAACAACTCACCCATAAGCCGGGAAATTATATTAAAATTAAAAGCCCACACTTTGAAGTTTAAAGCACTTTAATCTTTTTAAAATTAAATAAACATGCTCTTTTTAAGCAAAATTATAATTTTGGCCTAGCCGATCTGCTCAATTACAATCAATAAATACGATACTAGCAATATTTCATAATTTATATTATTACATTTTATAACATGTGAAATTGATAAAAAAAAAAAAAAAAAACATTTTCGTACGATAAGTATTAAGTTGCTTGAAGTTTAAAGTATGAAAATAGCTACTTTGAAAAATTGGGATATGTTAACTTGATTTTCTTATCAGTATATTATCAACTTTAAAAGATGTATACATTGTGCAAGTAGTTTTGATAACATACTTTGTAAAACTTAATACTACCTCCGTTCTTTTTTAGTTGCCACAATTGAGTATATTTTTTTAGAGATAAAATATTCAATTGTTGCAACTAAAAAAACCGCAGGGAGTACATAGTACATTACTATTTATTATGTTTTACATTGAAACATTAATCAACAAAATTCAATTGATTTGATGGTTAAAGATTTCCATTTCATCTTAAAGGTTACGGATTCAAATAATCTCGGTTGCTCCATAATGTTATTGTTTTGAATTAAAATTAAAATCTTATACATATGAATATGGGCTTGAGGCGAGAGCTACGTGACACATGGACTTTCACTGAAACGCCTTTTAATATATTTTATAGATAGATAAGTTTTGTAATACGTGGTACAATGTTAACGCATGCCATGCAAATTTATGATTGTATAGACTTCGGGCCTCTTTACCTGGACTGAACTGAAATGAAAGTTTTTAGTGTAAATAATTAATGATTTTTAACTACGATTTTTATGGATTGAGTATGACTATTGATTTTTACCATGATTTTACTATGGATTAATGTTTTTTAAATGTGGAGCAATGACATAGTAATATTTTTGATATTGATCCACTGTTATTTATGAAACAAAAAAAATATTTCGTTATTGGTAGTTTATATTCTATGAAAAGAAAATCAAAAATACATTTTTACATTTTGGTAAATGGTAATCCACTTATGTGGTATAATAATATTTTTGCGAATGAGAATTCATTATATTTTTGTTTCATTTCTTAAACGGAAGTTTCATAAGATTTTTTTCGTGAAAATTATAAATTAATAAATATATATATGAAAAATATGTGATTAATGTTTCAAAAATATATTATGAATACACTAATAATATTATGAGCAAAATAAAGGCAAGTACAAAATAACACTAATAAAGTTAATACACATCAATAGTGCAAAATAATAATAATATTATGAATAAAAATATTACGAAGTATGAAAAAAAAATTATTTACATAATATATATATATATATATATATATAGGAATGAGGTTTAAATGAGAACCCTCTTTATATGAGAACCGTTAAAACTACATCAAAACTCCTTTATTCAATTATTTGTTTTTACTTTTATATGTGTTATGTTGTTACCTTATATCTATTTTAATACTAACAAGCTATGGACATTTATTTCAAGTATCTTAAGCTATCGTATATAATTGATAAAAAATCGATTGTGCTCCCGGGAGTATATCTCTTGATATACTCCCGTTTTTAAGCGGATAAAACATTAGTTCAAAAATATAAATCATTGGTTCAAAATTATTTAGGATAAAACATTTGCTTAATTCTATAAAACAATGGTTCAAATATTAGTCTAATAGAACACTTATTGAACTCCATAGAACATTGGTTGTAATAATTTTTAGATACAACAATTTTTAGATGAATCCGTATCATATTTTATTATGTTGGTTTTAGGTTACGATCTATATTTTTTTAATTTTTTTTACCAATTGTTTTATTATAAAATGCAAATGTTTTAGTGAAACTATACGTATTTAACATTGAACACTTGTTTGTTAGAAATCAACTGTATGTTTTATAAATATTATACTGTGTTTTATAAATTTTTTGTTTTGTTGAGTATAACTTATGCTATATTATAGTCAATATTTTTGTTCTATTAGGCTTTTATAAGTTTTATTTTTCTACTTTCCATAAATAATTTACTTTCCATAAATAAATTAACATTATTTGGTTCAAAGTTTTATTTTTCTTTTCGATCTTCTTTATTTCTATTTGTCTTTCTAGTTCTCTCTGTCTCTCTCTCTTTCTCTCTGTTTTTTGTATCATTCTCTGTGTTTTATTATATTTGACTACATGTTTTGTTTATTTATCATGTTATATAATTTTATTTAAATGTTTTATCAGTTTTATTTTTCTACTTTCCATAAATAATTTACAAACTATATAAGCTAACATCATTTGTTTCAAACTTTCATTATTTCTTTCCTTTTTGTTTTCTCTTTCTCTCTCTAGCTTTTTCTCTCTCTTTTTTTTATCTTTCTCTATGTTTTATTATATTTGACTACATGTTTTATTTGCTTTTTATGTTTTAAAATTTTATGTAAATGTTTTATCAGTTTTATTTTTCTAATTTCCATAAATAATTTACAACCTATATAAATTAATATCATTTGATTCAAACTTTCATTATTTCTCTTGTAATTTTTTTCTTTTTCTCTCTCTAGTTTCTCTCTCTCTCTTTCTCTCTGTTTTTTTCTCTTCCTCTCTGTTTTTTTTTCTTCAGTTTTTTTTTCTTCTATAATATCTTTACAATTTCATTGATGGACAAATCTCTTGCTAGATTTGAAGTCCTGGATATTTTATCCAGAAAATTAGTTTTAGAAGAAGATGAGATAGTTCAAACCGAAGATAAAGATGATGAGAAGATGTTTGGTCCTACTAGTTTTGATTTCGACGATTTTTATTCTGATATTGAAGTTGCTGATCTTCAAACGACAGTTTCAATTCAAAGTTCAGACTCAGCTCAAAGTTCAAATTCAGTTCAAAGTTTAAGTTCAGATGTTCAAAATTTTATTCATATTCAAAATTCTGATGTTGAAGTTGATAAAAACTTTGAATTCCGACATTGTATACAAGGTGTTGGTAGTGATTCAGGTTCATTTATTGAACCTGAGAAATCTGAGCTGCTATTTTATGAAGTTAACAATGACGAAGAAGCTTACAATCTTTACAATGACACTACTACAATATGCTTGATATTCCGACACTTTTACCCCGACACTTTTATAAATGTCGAATATTAGTTTATGTATCCTTATGGTTCCGACACTTAAGCCAACACTTTAAATTATCAAGAATTTGGCAAAGTTTTAAAAAAAAGCTTAATTAGTTGGAATAGCGGGATTTAATTTGATTAGTAAAATAAATCAAATTTCCATAAAAAAAAGGCGGTTGAGGGAGTAGTTATGTTTTTTAGGGTTTAAGTTGTATTGTTCTGCTTCCATATACTTGCATGTATACTCAAAACTTCTCAATCCATAACATTCACTCACATAAATAATTCGATCTCCATTCCAATTCAACCCCAATTCAATTGCAATTCCCACTCAACTTCCACGGAAATTTGGATTCGACATTGAATCTAAATTGCACGACAATTTCAACTCAGAACTGAATTGCAATTCACTCTTCAAACTCAATTTCAATTCGGCATTGAAACTGAATTGCACGACAATTTGGATTGGTGGATTTGCTTGCTTCATCCGGCAATAGTTTCAACAATCAGGTATCCATGCATCAAACATCCATAATTTATTCGATTACCTTGTTTTCGTGCACGAACACATGACTTGATTTTTGGGAAGACGATTGTTATAGAATTGAACAACTATGTCCAGTTTTTCGGTTTATTTGCTGCAGTTTTGTATTTCATATTTTGCTGAAAATTTGCAATTCTGATTTTGCTAAAAATTTTATGGTTTGCAATTATTCATATTTTTTAGTTTATTTGATTACTAATCCGCTTTCAAATGAATTCCAAGTAATTGGTTTGTTAATTCAAGAAACCAATTAAACCAATTCCGAATTCTGAATTCTGAATTC